>JBAMBS010002301.1:0-75629 GCA_037044455.1 Zygothrica quintamaculata
GTAATAATAAACTGAGAATATGAGTTTAATTTATTTATACCGAAAGGATATTGGTAAGAATTATATAATTATAAAATAAAATATTCTATTATATAATCGGATAAAATAATATCTACTAGTCTTATATACTGCTGTAAGTATAATATGGTTAGTTTTATAGAATCTTTTTAAATGGTATAAATATTGAGGTATGGTAGGAGATAAATGTTAAAGCAACACAATATTACTGAAAGCTATGTATTATTTAATTAACAAATACAATTTATTTTTATTCAAGTATTTTTTACTTGGCTTACAAAGTTAGATTTTTTATCATTGTAGACAAAATGTATATAAAATTTAAGATACTAATTAAAGTTTATACATAATAATATATAATAGTAAAATACTAAATATTTTTGCTTTTCCCCAAACAAATACAGGGTATAAAATTTATTTTAAAATAATAAAAGATTATAGAATTAAAAAAATAGAAAATCTTCGCTAAAAAATATGTTATAGAATAAATACTTTTCGGATGTTTAGACTTATATTTAATACATATAATACTCTTATTAATATATTTATGTATTGTTTATTTATCAATGAATCTTAGACAAATATGCTATATATCTATTAAAGTTATATATTCGGAAATATACTTAGATATTTAATAAGAAATATCTAAATAAAAATATATATATTTAAGTATAATAAACAATTAATTCATAGGAAGTAATATATATATAAATAATATAAAGTTACCTTTTATTCGTTAGTTATTTAATTAATTTAAACAAAAATAATACCTTCGAAACACTTAGCTACGAGTATATTTTTAGTACTGTTGTCAGGATCGCTTATTTGGCTTTGATTATTACTAGAAAGCCAAATATTAAATGAAAGGCTTTCTGAGCAACAATCAAAAAAATATAAGCGTCCGTTGTTGTAGCTTGTAACAGCTTCATCGTTTGGGTAGGCACTTGGAAAAAACCACTTGAAAAAAAAGTACAAATATATATATTTGGAAGTTGGCTTGAAAACATCAGTTAATTTTAAGAACTTTGCTAACTATCTATATTGTTTGGCCAATTTGATTTTATTCGGAGCTTGTATGTCTTCACGGTATGAGTGCTGCACTCGAACTGCAATTCTGTTGCCAATTGCTGTATGTTGTTAACTCTGATCCTTGTAAATGTGACGAAAAATAATTTACGAAGTCCTGCGACACTTAACCTCCCCATAAGCTTCATATTTCAATAAAAAGAACATCCCTTACGCCGCTATATTTTTGCCTTTCATGCCTGTGTCTGTGTTGCGTATACGTAATATTTACGAGCTGTAACCAAGCTCGGCATCCTTTCGGTTAACTTTCGGCTTGTTGCAACTATTCAAATGGCCAATCAGCGTTCAGTCTTATTGTTGTTATTGTACTGAAAAATAGTTACATATAACTGCGCAGGCGTAAATTATGTTAGTTGTTGCTTGAGTCCACTTTTATTTGTTATAGTTCTTTATATTCCGTTTATGTGCAACGCCCACAAAAATGTACTATATGTTAAATATATCCAGGACTACCTGAAAGTCCATACAAATCCGTGATTATTCATACATTATTTTCATTTCATATATATATATATATATATATATATATATATATATATATATGTATATAAAGTATTAAAGTATATAGAACTACCCTATATACTATTTATAAATCTGAAAGTCTAATATTTGTTAGACGTTCAGTTTCTAATGGCAATGTATATTTTGCAACCTACTTACTGATCTATATATACTTTTTCAAAATGAATGTTAAAACTTTATCATATGTATATCATATACATATAATCCAGATCAATATCTGAAAATACCTTATCTATTATATTATAATTAATATACAATATGTTTTAAGTCTACAAGTTTTTTATTTTACTTCAAGACAAACTTTATTTGCATTTTATTTTGTATAGAAAATTCTATACTTTTTGGACTTAATAATAAAGTATTAGGCTACATCTTAATAGATTTAATTATATGATGTAACTTCAAATCTTAAAGATATATATACATGTAGACTACCAACAAGCTAGAAGATATCGTTTGTTAAAGTATTAAAACTGTCACTAAAATATAAAGAACTACTTTTCTGGAAAGGCTTCAACTGAATTCACATCCGAATATCCTGTCTAAAAATAATACTAGCACTTTCTGAAAGTATTATTAAAATTCATTTTAAGCCATTGAAATGAAACAATTATATCGAATCTATTTCTGTACTAACCGAAAGAGCCATGTTAATTCACTGTTATTTTGACTGGCTCATGATATATTTGTGAAGGCCAAACTATTATTAAAAATAGTTTTCCCGTTGTCCATTTGCCATAACAAAGAGCAAATCGGAGCTAATGGAAATGTGCAAAATCGAAAAGTATGTAACAGGTAGAAATAATCATCGAAGACCCCATAAATTCTGAATCTAGCCGTGTCCGTCTGTCCGTCTGTATGAACGCCTGTTTCTCAGAGACTATAAGAGCTGGAAAAACCAAATAAAAAACTTAGATTCGTTAATTTCGTACGCTATACGATTTTTTTTTTATTTTTGAATTTCCTCCCTTGGCCCATGCATTTCGAAAAATTTGAGCACAATATTCAACCGATTAAATTTATTTTTGGCACGCATCATAATTACACCATTCTTGATCTATGTTGTAAATCTGGGTAAGATTGATCAAAAAACTCAGAAGCTATACATCATTTAATGTGGTGATGTGGATCCCCGGGGGGTTAAGTGGTGCGCGCAAAATAAGAGCTAGAGCAACCAAATTTGGAATCTAGATTCCTTATATTCGTATGCTTTACGATTTTGCTTAAGACTTTCGAATTTCTTCCCCTGACCCCCGCAATTTGTAAAAATCGATTATAAGGCACAATTTCAACTATTCAAATTTCTTTTCGGCACACATATTATCTAAAGCATTCTTGATCTACGTTGTGAATTTCGTTAAGATTGAAAAATAAATACGGAAGTTACAGAACATTAAATATCGCCCAATAGAGCGTGGGGGCTAAAAGACTTAAAGTTTGTGCAGAACTGTGTGTATGTGTGAGTAAGCAAAGGGGCTCTTGTAGTCGGGTACACTCGACTACAGACTTCTTACTTGTTCTTTATTGTTGCCTATTTAAAATAGTTTTCTGCACTTAAATAGAAGAGCATTGCGAGCTTTATAAAAGATTCAAGGCTGTAAAAATAGATTGATGCAAAAAAAAAAAGGACATTGATTTTAAATTTGAATTTGACATTGGAAAAAGAACAAGTTGAATTCATAATGAGATTTGATATCAAGTGTATGTAATTTGAAATGTATTAATATTATGAAAAATCTATTTAAAAAGTAGTTATTTAGTTATTGTGGTTTATGTTTAGCTAAGGCGTATGCAATCGATCGCTAAATGCTGCAATATTGCATGCAAGGTTTGGCTTATATGTAGATAGCTTTAAGGATCTTAAGTGTAATCTGTGAACAGAAAGTTGTCTGTGATTTGAACAGTTTGTGGGTTTTGGGATGAGGGTTGCTTATATTTTGGTATAGGCTGTTGTCAGTTACATTTTGGTATTTTGCAGTAAACTCTTTCATTCAGCCACAAGACAGTCCCCAAGCCTTCAATCAACAAAACTACGATGAGTGTTATATATATGTATATATACAAACGCACCTCAACACATTCTGAACTAAATATTTGATTGACATTTACATTTTATTTGCCAAATTGTGATTGACAAGCCGTTGACACGCTTTTAAGAAAGAGCAATTCTATCTCTGATGTTTTCCCCTTATACGTATCAATCCTTCCTGTTACTCCTCCTTTTTTTTTCTACTTGTTATCCTGCTGCTTAACTAGTCTATAGTTAACCCTATCGCGCGTTAAGAATTTTCCAATTAAATATTTAGTAAGACAAGACATGGCAAACATGTTGCAAAAACTTAACATATACGGTACATGCAACATGCAACAAACAAGATTTCTCTAAGTGCAACATTCCAATATATATATATATATCTTTGACCATCTAAATAATATATGAATGTAAAAGTCATTGAGTAGTCGCTACATTTCAATATGCTAATTACTTTTGTTTTACTTGTAAGCATTAGGATCTTAAGTATATAAATGTATACCAATCCATATATAAATAATATATATATATATGCAGGTGGTGGATGCCACCTAATACTAATGATGCTGTAGCTACTCGTATTTTCGATGCAATTTCCCCAGTGGTACAACTTAACAAATGTCAAAATCTATTGAAGGTGACATTTTGCAAAGAAAGCAAAACAGCTTGAGGCCTATAGAATGAAATCATTCAGACTAACGAATACCCTGTAAACGAAATCCGTAAATTAAACAAGAGATGAATGAAATTCACTTGCTTTATGCTCTGAAGCAACGAGTAGTTTTTTTAAGTTCTGCTGTAAATCCTGAATCGAAACGAAAAAATAATGATCAATTCTTTATAACAACATATATATAATAAAATATGTATAATATAATGTCAATGTATAATATAATGTAAAAAGAAATGAGAAAGTATAGTTTATATTATTTATTTGTTATAAAATAATTCACTAGCTTTTCTACATGCAAGTTGCACACAATTGCCAAAATTATAATACCCATTTAGGTTGTATTAGCATTACAGGGTATAGGACAACGATTCAACAATAAAACAACAACAAATTCGAGTCCAAACACTTGCTAAGTTGCAAGAATGGCTAGTAAATGTGTCTACAATTTGGATATGATGCCTAGCTACCCTACCGTGCCTCTTGGTATTGGTTACATTCCTTAGCATGGCTTGGCTTGCCTTGGCTGGCAATCAAACAATTGAAAATAGAAGGTAAGAAACTGAAACTGGTTAGGCATAACCCCTTGATGCCCCCTCAGCTTATCCTTATGTTTATCCTTATCGTTGTTGCGCCGTTGTTTTTGCGTGACAATTGGCCTAATTTATTATTCATTAGGTTAAAAAGTCACAGCACAATACAACTGACAGCAAGTCAGTCAGTCAGTCAGTTACCTCAGAACCATTAGTAATGTTGTATGTCCTGGCATGCGGTTGGTTAATATTTCTCCATGTGTACGTTTTTTTTCTTCTATTTTTTATTTTCTATATTGTCCGACCTTTTTTTTTTTGTTTTTTTTTTTTTTGCAAACCAATTCAACATTTAACGCAAAACTTTGCAAATTTTCTAATTGATTTGCTAGAAAAATCCTGATCTTTATTTCTTTGTCTGTTTTCTTTTCTCTCTTTGTTTTTCCTCTTAAGTTTCGTTGACATGTCGACATTGCACGAAAGTTCTTAATTGAGTTGTTTTATTTTCTTAAAGATTCTTTTTTGTTTATTTTTTTATTTCTTTTCTTTTTGCTCAATCCTGTAATCCTTGCCACATCAACAAAAGTAAGACTATGTGCTTGATATACACGTTGAATGCCTAAGAGGTGTTAAATAACAGAATATTTAAATTACCGAAAAGTAATTTATATGCTGCCAAACTTAATAAAGAATGTAGGCCATAAGTAAATAAAAAAAGAATAAGTATTTGTAATGAACTAAGCAATCACAATTAGAGCTAGGTTAATCGATATTAAAACATTAATCGAACATACTATGATGCTTTTCTGCAATATCTAATATTTTCATCTAAGTAATACTATCAAAAAACCAGAAGTACTTTAAGATAATTATGCTAAATTAATTTATTGCAGTTTTCGTCTAATTTATAATATATATTGTGTGTATCTTTTGTCTGCTTCTTATAAAGTTCTTAGCACAGATGATCACTCTCTGTGGAAGGATAATAACTTGATTAAAACTAAACCTATTTTACAGCAAAAATACACAATAGTTTCTTTCCTTTTATATGAATTAAAGTTATAAATAAAAGTAACTTTAGTTACATTATTTTGCCTTTAAGTCTCTTTCCCCCTCTTTATTTCACTATTAGAACTTTATTATATAAATATTTAGTTAACTGTTTGCTAAAAGTTTTTAAACAGTTTCAATAACAAGTTGCCAAAAGTTACTACTCTAAATTTACCTTTATCAATTTGATTAAATATGGTTTAATTTCTATCTTTCTTTTTTTTTGGTATCTTTTTGTTTGTCATCTTACCCATACACACATTCTTTTATTAATATATATACAATTACATATATAGTATATAATCTTAATACTGTGAAAGATTGCATTCGTTGCTTCTTATTATTCATTATTCATATAACATATATATATATGTTTGTAGATGTTGTGAATATGAAGCCCGCTAGCTAATGGACATAAATGGAAATTCTATTAAGGTAATATTACCTGAGAACTCTGCCCTACGTTTGACACTCCGACGTAATTCTCTACTCGGCTCGTCAATTAAAAAAAGGCATCCGGCAGGCAATCTGCAGATATAACAGCTTTATTCTCTTGACTTTTAACCTTTTTGCCCATTTCGATTTTGGTTACATAACTGTATGTATAAATAAATGTATATACCTATATATATATATATATGCGTGTGTATGTGTATGTGGCAAATCAGGTGACACTTTGATAGGTAGAGTACTGTTGCTGGTAAGAGGAAGCTGGCAGCACGCTGCCAGAAAACTGTCAAGCGAGTTAATGTTTGTGTTGATACAAATATTTTCACACACATACCCACACACGCAGACACACACACATACACATATACAGAAACATATCCATACATACATGCTTACACTTGCCACAGGACAGTTGGTCAACGATTGCCTACAAACAAGTGATGCACACGTGTTATGTATACAGTTAAGTTTTCTATTTCAATTCGAAGTAATCATTTGCAGATTTGTGTAATAAATTAACTAAAATATAATAAATATGTTTTTTAAGGTAATCAGTCAATTAAATTAATAAATTTTTAAATAACCAATTTATGTATAATTAAAGTAACTACACAATTGCATTAAGTGTGAATAAAATGAATTCCCTTTAGTCAAGACATGAACCCGACCGATCGATTGTTTGTAAATTGTCTGCATAAATTAATTTTATTTATTTAATTATGCGTTACAAACTGTAAATACATAAAATTAACTAATGAAAAATTAGTTATATTTTAACATGAAAAATTGGAAATATTGTTAAGCTATAAAAAAAAACTAAAAAAAATCTACTAGGCTTAAATAGTCTTTAATTTTCGGACCAATGCTTTTATTAGCAAATTTAATTTGAAAATTTGAATTTTTTGGTTTCATTTATATTCTGTCATATTATAAAATACCTTCGTCACGTGCTCATCTCTGTTTAGCTTCCTGAAGTCGATGTGCATATACATATTTGTTGGTCTTTTGCCTACTTTTCTGCATTTTTAATACGCAATTAAGCAATTTGAAAAGCAGCTAACATGGAAAATGCATTTTCACGCTTTTTACCAGTTGTGGCGTGGGGTTTGTCAGGCATAACATCAAAAAGTTCATGTGTTGCCTCCCCAATTCCTCTTGTCATTTACCCCTCCTCCCCCATCCACAATACCAAACAATTTCTCTGCCCAACATTGTTATCAAATTCTAGATGTGCATAATCAATAGAATGAGGTATTGCTTTTAATTGGTCTGAGTGTCAAGCTAGGAACAAGGACGTCCAAGCAACTAGATAAAAATACAATGGAAATTGTTTTAGATTTTCGTAAATATATTGCAATTCCATTTACAATTTATAAGAAAATTTATACAAACAAATACTGAATAATAAATAAGAAAACTTTTTATATAAAAGGAAAGTGAAGCGACTGTACATAAAAGTAAGTTTAACTTGAAATTTTAGACTCTCTCATTTATACACAGATACCCTTTCTCGAGAATTGTATATGGACACAGAAATTCTGTTGGGATGTAAAGCTTTTCAATTTAGAACTGAGAATTCTTCCAAAATAATTTCATTTTATAAATATATTGTCCTATTCTTACAGAACTTATAGCACTGATTATAAATCGAAAATTGACCATTCTAAAGTTTTCTTCAATTTGTAAGCAAGAAACAAAGTTTTGATCTGTATTTGGAAATGCCTACATCGATTTATTATCCGATCCTGACTAAGAATGTAAATATTTTAGGGAATAAAATTAATTTCTTATTGATATGAAATAGGAACTATAAAGGTAATGTTCCTTATAAAAAAATCTTCCAGTAAGAGAAGGAAAAGTTATGCAAACTGTATATAGAAGAAAATTATGTATTGTAAATATACTATATATTATTTAATATTAAATAACTTTTCTATAAAATAATATATAATATAAATATATATAATATATAAATAATAATATATGAATAAAATATAATATATATAATATAAAATAAATATATATAAGCAAAAAATTATTTTTTTTTGAAATTTGCAATACATACTGGAAGATAATGGCTTCTAAACGGTGTGTTGCAGATCTGCAACACTGCGCTATAAAGGGTTAACTGTTTTCTATGAAAGAGTAGAATATAGATAGTTTAATAATCGTATATGGAAGGAAAGTGACATGGAAGACATGGACAGTTAGACATCATAATACTCTTAGCCCTGCATAGTCTAAAGGATATTTACAAGTCTATAAATTGTACGTTGCCACTTTGCTACATTGAACGGTCGACCATTGGTCAGTTTACTGCCCAGAAGAGGAGCAGTAACACACACCTTCTACTGCTCTTGCTTCTACTACTACAACTAACATGAGTATATCAGTTTCTGTTATTCTGCATTAGATCTCTCTCTCCCACTTTCATCTCATTCCAACTATACATCACTCTCTTACCGCTACCCTTGATACTGTTATTGTTATATTTTTGCTCTGTGGTCGCTTCAGTTCGCTTGACCATTCTACAACATGATGTTGGTGGTGGTGGCGATAGTGGTGGTGGTAGTGGTACTGAATGTTGGTGATGGTGGTAGTAAGTAGCCGCTTGGTAAGATAGTTAGGGGTTGTTGCCTAAGGTTTTGTTACACATTTGGTGTGGTCAGTCAAAAGACTTTACTGGCGATCGAGGGGTTGTTCTAATTTTCAACTCTGACTGAGAATCTGTTGTAAAATGGCGTACGTAAAATATATTAAATTTTTTCAACAAACTATCGTATCTTTATTATACGATGAATATTTAAAAAACTTCATTACCTAATAGTAATTTAAAAATTGTAACAAAATAAATTTGCACAACATTTGTTATTAAACTTTGCATTGGATTTTTTAACTGGATTACAAAACATCAAAATTGCGTTTAAAAATATATAAATGTAGTATTTATTTTATATTTTTCAGCATTTATTCTATAAATTCAAAGCCTTTTTTACTGCTAATTTATGAATAAAACTTTAAGTTATTTACTTTAACAAAAGAATACTGATTCATTGAATAATTAGATTTAAGTTATAAAACGATATAAATATATTGTATAGAATGTATATCATTTTTTTTTTCCTAATATTTGATCTAAGTGTTATAGATTGATTTTAGATGTGATGTCATAGATGTGAACCTATAAGAAGAAATCCTTAATAAAATATTTGTTGCTGCAAATGAATATAACATCAAGAACATTAAATAGCATTATTATATTTTAAAGCGAATATAATAAAACTAAGGATGTAGAAAATATGATGAATCAACCTCATGATGCAAAAAAGAAGATGACTAAAAAGTGGCAATAATAAATAATATAGGAATATAATTTTTTTGATATGAATATGTTTCCATATTAACATGAATATTTAAAAATTCGCTCCTAACATATATCTTTCTATTGTTTATATATTATTTATATATATATAATGGTAGCACCATAAGTATTCATATTATCAGATATAGCGAATACAGATTAATATTTTAATAGTGATAACTATATAAATATAAAATAATGAAAGTTATTCAACTTTTGATAAAAGGCAATTTCAGATCAGAAATAATTCACATTAAATTGAGCTTAATATAAAGGAGTATAAAGACAGTATTAATATTAATATTTGTATAACTACAAGTAAATGTCGACAGAATATAGGAAATTATAATATTCTTGATAAATATGATGAAATATTTGTATAATTTATATCTGATTTGGATGCGAAACATAGAGTTAAGATTTTGTATGATGTTACTGCTGTGGTACAGCAACAATAAAGACAAGCATATATTATATATATAGTATTAAATATAGTATTGTTAAGATTATCATATATATTTCTATAAATTAAAAACGATCTGAAACTTTAGAGAAGCACAAAGTAAAATCATTCTAACTGTATCGATGATTATGATATAGTTTTAACATTCTGAAATGAAAAATTTCATAAAATAATCTGTATATATTTATGTCTCGGTGAACAAATGTATACATATATACATTAATCTGATGATATAGTATTTTAGTTTTAAATTGAGAAAATATAAATGAAATATTTGTATAATTTATATATGATTTGGATGCGAAACATAGAGTTAAGATTTTGTATGATGTTACTGCTGTGGTACAGCAACAATAAAGACAAGCATATATTATATATATAGTATTATATATAGTATTGTTAAGATTATCATATATATTTCTATAAATTAAAAACGATCTGAAACTTTAGAGAAGCACAAAGTAAAATCATTCTAACTGTATCGATGATTATGATATAGTTTTAACATTCTGAAATGAAAAATTTCATAAAATAATCTGTATATATTTATGTCTCGATGAACAAATGTATACATATATACATTAATCTGATGATATAGTATTTTAGTTTTAAATTGAGAATATTATCTTATATTGCACTGAAAGTTTATAGAATTGTTTTCATTTTGCATGTATGAAATTATTCATATTACATAATATAAATATTAGTTGCACATGCCATGCACACTAGTACACTTTTAGCATAAAAAAATTAAACATAAATATATATAAATGTACTATATATTATATATAGATTAAGAAAATGATAAGACATCAACTAATAAATTTGGTTATAAAAGAAAATCAACAAATAAGCAACAGCCAAGCAAGTCCGGGGACATGATGTATATTGCTGTCCTTTTCCCACGCATAGCAGCCATCTTTGAAAAGCCTTAGACTAAGCACACTCACACACACATACATACATACATACACAAATACATACATACAGACATACATACATACATACAAACACATAAATGAATATGCAGGCCAAATAATTGTAAAGGAGATTTCTTACGAATTGTTGCCAATTTTTAGTGCTTCATTTTTAATATTTCCGATGAAAAGCTTACCAAAAACTTAAATTTTTTTGTATCACAAACTTATTAAGTTTTTTTTTTGCCAATTTATTCAAAAATAAAATGTATGAAAATTTTGTTTTCTTTTAATTTTCAATTGGTTTGCTTTCTTGGTAAACTTTTGTCACGTTTTGTTTAGGTGCTTTGATTAATATTTTTGGATTTTGTGTTTTTGCTTTAAATTTTATGTTTAAATGAAAGGAAAAACAAAATAAATTTTAACAATTTTTAATGGTTTTTTTTTAGTTAATTTTTGGATTGTATTTTCTTTCTTTTTTGCTTTTTGTTTATGAAGTGTTCCTGCTTCCTAGCTATTTTTTATGGCGTTATTTTTGCATCTTTGTCGGCGTTTTTTATTTTATTTTATTTTCTATCGTCTTTTACTTTCTCTTTCTCTCTTATTTCTCTTAGGCTTGGACTTTATCTTTGACTCTCTTGTGCAGTTTACATTTTAAAGTTTCAAATGCGCAAAATCCAAAAAAAGCACAAAATTTACCACGTTCTTTACTCTATGAGAGTACTTGGTATTTTTTAATAGATATATTTAAAATACTATTTTTTTAAATTTGTATATAATTTTTAACAAATTTAAAAATAAAAAAAAAAAATTTAACGCGCACTTTTTAAAGTTTACTTAAAAAAAAAAGTTTTAAAAAAATATTGCAACTTTTACCGTTCAAAGATTTATTTGATCAACATTTTCATATTATCTTTAAGAAAAAAATTTTACAGTTTTCTTAAAAATTTTTATTTTTATATGATTGAAGCCCGTTGCTCTTTCTGCCACGCACTTTTCAAGACTAAATTCGTTATGTGCGTTGAAAAATTTTTTAAAATTCGACGCGCAAAAAACTGTGTTATAAAAATCCACGTTCAAAGAGGAGGTGATCGCTGTTGCTGCTGCCGTTAACTCTATTTCATTTCATATATTTTACTTCTCTTTTCTATACATATATATAAATATATCTATATATATATATATACAAAGGGGTGAAACGTAATTTGCTTTATACTCGTAAAGCGCGTCGAGCAGCATCATCCCCCTGGGCAACCCTAAAAAAAACCCTAAAAAACGGGTTGCCCGACAGTCCAGTGCGATGCTTAAGGTCTTCGTAGGTTTATGAAATCGGGCTGATGTTTCTCCCTATTGTGTGTGTATATTTACGCGCCTGCAAATTGCACACACACACACACATAGACACATGCGCATACACATACGTATACAGGCGGAAACAATCAGTATATCATCATTATTATCAAGCCATGATGTGATCATGACGTTGTCCTTGCGCAATAATCCTTCAGACCGCCAAACTGTGACTGAGATTCTTTCGCGTCGCTTTGTTGACACACCTTTTGAGGCATTTACACACACACACAAACGCACACACACACACATACATATATTCGCACTCGTATATCTTTTAGATTGATCCGCTCTCAGTAGTTTTTCGTCTTTTGTTTGCCTGCTAAAATTATTTTTATATATTTTGTTTTCCGTCTTTTGGCGCGCTTTTTTCATACATTCAGTTTTTTACCTTAAAAAAAGGACATTTGTCTGTCCTTAAGAACTCGTTTAATACAATGTGATTCAAGCTGTCTGTCAGTTCAGTTAACTCATTTGCATTTTCATTTTAATCTGGCTATTAATAAACTGTTTTTTAAGCATTAATTTAAAGCAGTAATAAAGAAAAAATTATTCTAAAATTAATGAAAAGATATTCAAAATAGTATATAGAAAATGTTTTTATAATAATCTTTAACAAATATGCATATATATATTATTAATAATTTATGGTTTTAGGAGATAAAATTGAATCCCAACTAAACACAAATAAAAAGTTCACTTTCTAGAAATTAACAGAATTAAGACACAAGAGCAAGAAAAGAATGTGATTGTTGAAAATCGTCTTTATTCTCTTTTCTTTAAAATTAGTAGAAAATTAATAGTCTCAGGCTTCTTAAGGATTGCATTTAAGGTGAATGAACTGTGCACAATATGAAAAACAACCTCAATAGCCAGGTAAAAGATTAAGCAAAGAAAGGACTTCTTGAATAAATTTCTCTCCCTTTCGAAAGTGATTCGTAGTTTTCCTTGTTCTGTCAACTAAAGAGAGGGAAGGAAGGTCTCAAATGATAAAAGAGGCGCAACTAATTTGGAACCTTATGCAAAGAATAGTATACATAAGATCAACTCCAAAAGGGACATTCAAAAATAAAACTCTAGAAGTGTCCCCATCAATACACACACACACACACACACACACACACACACACACATACACATACATATAGAGACAAACATAGATACACAGATCCAATAAAACAATAAACTAACTATGTAAAAGATCATTATGGATAAGAAACTCTATCAATTTATATCTGTAGAGGAGGGAGGGGGGAAGGAGCAGCGCAAGTACATTAAAAATAGTTACCCAATCATTTGTGCAATCTAGCCTCTCTCACTCAGCCCTTTGCACACTGAACCCGAAATTTTTTGTAATTACAACAACGAGGGGCAAAATTCGTTGAGCACAACAACAACAGCAACACAGCCATAAAAAAAAGGTTAGTTTTTTTTGGGCGAAAATCGAAAATATTTGCACGCATATCCCAGCAATTACTTACGGTTTTGTGCACATTTTCATGTGAATGTCTGTGTGTCTGTGTTTGTGTGTGTGTGTCTGTGTGTATGTGTTCTGTGCGTGTGTGAAAAGGGCACAGTTAGTCAAAGGGAGATATCTCTGAAATCTGCGTCAAGAGATCTTTTTCAGAAACTCAACCAAAGTATATTGAAATTATAGACAGGCACTTAGTCAATCTTGACTTGCCCGTATTTAAAGCTACTCAAGAACCAATCAACACCTACGCCAAATAGTCGATTTTCTTATTGTTTTTGTTTGTGATTAAATGCATCCTTGGATTCCTCCCAATCCCCAAAAAAATCCATTTAAATCATCGGATCTGCCAGCATAATCAAGTAGCGATCATCTTACAACAACAACAAATCACTTCAGTGTGTAATACCAGCAGAGCGGCAGCTGCTCGCAAAAAAAAGGATGCAACTTTGAAAGATGCGCCTTCAACTTACCCTGTAAAATATAAGTTTGGGATAATATTTCTTTATTTTAAGCTTTAATTGGAATTTAAATTTATATAAAAAATAACTAATGAATATATTAACATTCGTAGTTAATCTTTTTAATGCAAAAATATTATCAATACATTCAAATCAAAACCAATACAATACAAATAATATATAGGCGAGTATTATGCTTTACAGTTTGATGTAACTCATACACCCTATGGGCGTGTAATCATAGGGTATATCAAAACTGCAGGACTCTGCAAAATCCTTGCATTCAAAGAGAGAAAGAGAGGCGGATGAAACAAAAACAAAGCGCGCAATGCTGTAAAAAAAAAGGGGGAAATTCAATGCCGTGAAAAGGGTAGAACGGGGCGACTGAGAGAATGGCGATGATGATGATGATGAGAATGATGATGATGATGATGATGACGAGAATGAGGCAGAGGTAAAGGCAGAAGCAAAAAGACCGAACTCAGTTGGAACTGATTGCATGACCTGAATGAATGAAATGGGAATGGGAATGGGAATCCGCAAGAGAATAAGTATGAGAACAGCAGAGCGGTTAACTGACTGACTGAATGACTGACTGACTGACTGAGTGACTGCTCTTGTACCGAAGAGTTCGTTATCCTTCTTGCCCAATCGACGTCGCGTCAGCTTTTTTTTTTTTTAAACAATGAGAGTCTGCTGCGCAGGCTCCTGCTTCATCATCATCATCGTCGTCCTTAACTGACAGCCGTGCGCAACTGCAGCGGTTTTTTATTTATTTTTATTTTTTGTTGTATTATTTTTCATTCTAGTCATAGGGTTGCGGGTTCAGCTTTGAGTACTCGTTCCTTCCTTCTATAGTATAAAAAAAACAAAACCCAAAACACTGCGATGGGTGTTAACGGGGAAACGGCTGTTGTAGCTGCTGTTGCTGTTGCTGCTGTTGCTGCTATTGCTGCTGCTGCAAGCGTTAGTCTTGATCCTTGCATGATGCTGCTTATGATGACTCTGCAGTACCTCGATCATAGCTACAACAACAACAAAAAAAAAAACTATTTCCGGTCTGCTCAAGTGGAAATTGTATATTTAAATTGCCATTTAGCAGATGAAACTAGATTATAGTCGCATAATATGAATTTGATATACGATAAGGATCCTTCTTATAAAGCTTAAATATCTTCCGATGATAATTTCTATTTGAATTACTTTGTTTCCTTTTTTCTCTATTTATCTATTTCCTGCTTATTAATCCTACAAATATTTTTGCTTACATTTTGATGTTCGGATAGTTTTTAATATATAAAAATTCAAATAATTTAATCAAATATTTATATTATAAAATTAAATCATATTACATTGAAAACAATTTTATTAACGTAGCTTTTTTTGTATTTAATTAAATTATTTATTTGATAAACTATTTATGTTGAAAACTGAAAACTTCTTTTATTTTTATTTTATTAGTTACCTTAATTCTAATATTTACATTTTACTGTTTCAATTTGCAACTTATAATGTAGTAAAGTTTTAGCATATTAATATTATTATTATTTACATATTTAATTTATTATTTATGTAACCAGTAGCTATGGTTTTTAATGTTTATGGTATTTAATGTTTATTATTATTTGAATATATATATTTTTTTGTTTAAACCTTGCGACTATCTTGAACAGTCGGGTGAATCCGGAGGAGGCTTCTGCTGCCTGTTTATTAATTAATAATACAATCTCCTTGTTATATTCACCTATATAAACATTTATTATAACAATATTAATATTATTAAAAACATTATTAAATATTGTGTTAATTATGCAGTTATCTATGTAAATCAATAATTGTGTGCCATTGGCAATAACGACAGCATTGTCATACTTTGCGTTATAAATTTTCGATACCTAGATGGCGCTGCGATTTCTATTCGAATAACTTTATCACGAAAGGCATAGGTTCAAGATATAAAATACCCTGTAACTATCAAAAATTATTTAAAGAGTTATACATTTTACTGGTAACTTTATTTATATAGTTGTGTGCTTATTAAAAACGGGTAAAACTCTATTTTAAATTATGGGCACGAGAGTATAAAGTATTGGAATTACTTTAATTAGAATAATATACATATTAATGAATAAATAATTATTTAATTATTTTTTATTTTTTTCTTACATATTATATGTATATATATAATATTTAATATATTTATTATATATTTTTCTCCCAGTATATATCCATCATATTAATATTAGAAAACTGTTTGATTGAAATACTTGTACAATTTTGTGTTTCTTTTCTTATTATATGAGAGATGGTAACATACACAAAATAACATAGTAAACAAGTGCAGTCTTACAGTAGTTAAATGGAGGCTATAAAATTAGATCCTGCTATAAAATAACTCCACTTAGAACCTCTTTCCAATGGCAATAAGCTTTCAAGATGAAATTTATATGCCATACATATCATACCGTTGAAGTTATCGGTGAAATGTTGAGAAAGAGAAAAAAAAATAGGAAAAGAGAAAACACAGTTAATATTTGAAATTTAATTTATTTTTATAAATATTCAAAACATACCAAAAAAAATGTATATATGCTAAATATTATAATTTTTGTATGGTCGAATACTATATATAGAATTGTGCTTTTAACTAAATTATATACTGTTATTAATACCATTTAGTGTACCCTTGTTTCTTGTTCTTTAAATTGTAATTAATAGCAGTTCTCTTTAACTTAACAATAATAACGTGTAACATATTTAAATTAGTGTAAATGACTCTGTCTTCTTGAGATCATTTGTGTGAAATGACTTTTGGGGCGCCATCTATGTTTCAAACATGTGCTTAGTTAACTTTACCATACAGCTTGCATACCTTATTTAAAAATAATAAAAAAAAATTGCTCGCAAGGTTTAAACAAAAAAATATATATATTCAAATAATAATAAACATTAAATACCATAAACATTAAAAACCATAGCTACTGGTTACATAAATAATAAATTAAATATGTAAATAATAATAATATTAATATGCTAAAACTTTACTACATTATAAGTTGCAAATTGAAACAGTAAAATGTAAATATTAGAATTAAGGTAACTAATAAAATAAAAATAAAAGAAGTTTTCAGTTTTCAACATAAATAGTTTATCAAATAAATAATTTAATTAAATACAAAAAAAGCTACGTTAATAAAATTGTTTTCAATGTAATATGATTTAATTTTATAATATAAATATTTGATTAAATTATTTGAATTTTTATATATTAAAAACTATCCGAACATCAAAATGTAAGCAAAAATATTTGTAGGATTAATAAGCAGGAAATAGATAAATAGAGAAAAAAGGAAACAAAGTAATTCAAATAGAAATTATCATCGGAAGATATTTAAGCTTTATAAGAAGGATCCTTATCGTATATCAAATTCATATTATGCGACTATAATCTAGTTTCATCTGCTAAATGGCAATTTAAATATACAATTTCCACTTGAGCAGACCGGAAATAGTTTTTTTTTTTGTTGTTGTTGTAGCTATGATCGAGGTACTGCAGAGTCATCATAAGCAGCATCATGCAAGGATCAAGACTAACGCTTGCAGCAGCAGCAATAGCAGCAACAGCAGCAACAGCAACAGCAGCTACAACAGCCGTTTCCCCGTTAACACCCATCGCAGTGTTTTGGGTTTTGTTTTTCCTATACTATAGAAGGAAGGAACGAGTACTCAAAGCTGAACCCGCAACCCTATGACTAGAATGAAAAATAATACAACAAAAAATAAAAATAAATAAAAAACCGCTGCAGTTGCGCACGGCTGTCAGTTAAGGACGACGATGATGATGATGAAGCAGGAGCCTGCGCAGCAGACTCTCATTGTTTTAAAAAAAAAAAAAGCTGACGCGACGTCGATTGGGCAAGAAGGATAACGAACTCTTCGGTACAAGAGCAGTCACTCAGTCAGTCAGTCAGTCATTCAGTCAGTCAGTTAACCGCTCTGCTGTTCTCATACTTATTCTCTTGCGGATTCCCATTCCCATTCCCATTTCATTCATTCAGGTCATGCAATCAGTTCCAACTGAGTTCGGTCTTTTTGCTTCTGCCTTTACCTCTGCCTCATTCTCGTCATCATCATCATCATCATCATTCTCATCATCATCATCATCGCCATTCTCTCAGTCGCCCCGTTCTACCCTTTTCACGGCATTGAATTTCCCCCTTTTTTTTTACAGCATTGCGCGCTTTGTTTTTGTTTCATCCGCCTCTCTTTCTCTCTTTGAATGCAAGGATTTTGCAGAGTCCTGCAGTTTTGATATACCCTATGATTACACGCCCATAGGGTGTATGAGTTACATCAAACTGTAAAGCATAATACTCGCCTATATATTATTTGTATTGTATTGGTTTTGATTTGAATGTATTGATAATATTTTTGCATTAAAAAGATTAACTACGAATGTTAATATATTCATTAGTTATTTTTTATATAAATTTAAATTCCAATTAAAGCTTAAAATAAAGAAATATTATCCCAAACTTATATTTTACAGGGTAAGTTGAAGGCGCATCTTCCAAAGTTGCATCCTTTTTTTTGCGAGCAGCTGCCGCTCTGCTGGTATTACACACTGAAGTGATTTGTTGTTGTTGTAAGATGATCGCTACTTGATTATGCTGGCAGATCCGATGATTTAAATGGATTTTTTTGGGGATTGGGAGGAATCCAAGGATGCATTTAATCACAAACAAAAACAATAAGAAAATCGACTATTTGGCGTAGGTGTTGATTGGTTCTTGAGTAGCTTTAAATACGGGCAAGTCAAGATTGACTAAGTGCCTGTCTATAATTTCAATATACTTTGGTTGAGTTTCTGAAAAAGATCTCTTGACGCAGATTTCAGAGATATCTCCCTTTGACTAACTGTGCCCTTTTCACACACGCACAGAACACATACACACAGACACACACACACAAACACAGACACACAGACATTCACATGAAAATGTGCACAAAACCGTAAGTAATTGCTGGGATATGCGTGCAAATATTTTCGATTTTCGCCCAAAAAAAACTAACCTTTTTTTTATGGCTGTGTTGCTGTTGTTGTTGTGCTCAACGAATTTTGCCCCTCGTTGTTGTAATTACAAAAAATTTCGGGTTCAGTGTGCAAAGGGCTGAGTGAGAGAGGCTAGATTGCACAAATGATTGGGTAACTATTTTTAATGTACTTGCGCTGCTCCTTCCCCCCTCCCTCCTCTACAGATATAAATTGATAGAGTTTCTTATCCATAATGATCTTTTACATAGTTAGTTTATTGTTTTATTGGATCTGTGTATCTATGTTTGTCTCTTTTATATGTATGTGTATGTGTGTGTGTGTGTGTGTGTGTGTGTGTATTGATGGGGACACTTCTAGAGTTTTATTTTTGAATGTCCCTTTTGGAGTTGATCTTATATATACTATTCACTGCATAAGGTTCCAAATTAGTTGCGCCTCTTTTATCATTTGAGACCTTCCTTCCCGCTCTTTAGTTGACAGAACAAGGAAAACTACGAATCACTTTGGAAAGGGAGAGAAATTTATTCAAGAAGTCCTTTCTTTGCTTAATCTTTTACCTGGCTATTGAGGTTGTTTTTCATATTGTGCACAGTTCATTCACCTTAAATGCAATCCTTAAGAAGCCTGAGACTATTAATTTTCTACTAATTTTAAAGAAAAGAGAATAAAGACGATTTTCAACAATCACATTCTTTTCTTGCTCTTGTGTCTTAATTCTGTTAATTTCTAGAAAGTGAACTTTTTATTTGTGTTTAGTTGGGATTCAATTTTATCTCCTAAAACCATAAATTATTAATAATATATATATGCATATTTGTTAAAGATTATTATAAAAACATTTTCTATATACTATTTTGAATATCTTTTCATTAATTTTAGAATAATTTTTTCTTTATTACTGCTTTAAATTAATGCTTAAAAAACAGTTTATTAATAGCCAGATTAAAATGAAAATGCAAATGAGTTAACTGAACTGACAGACAGCTTGAATCACATTGTATTAAACGAGTTCTTAAGGACAGACAAATGTCCTTTTTTTAAGGTAAAAAACTGAATGTATGAAAAAAGCGCGCCAAAAGACGGAAAACAAAATATATAAAAATAATTTTAGCAGGCAAACAAAAGACGAAAAACTACTGAGAGCGGATCGAATCTGAAAAGATATTCGAGGTGCGAAGTGTTATCGTATGTGTGTGTGTGTGCGTTTGTGTGTGTGTGTAAATGCCTCAAAAGGTGTGTCAACAAAGCGACGCGAAAGAATCTCAGTCACAGTTTGGCGGTCTGAAGGATTATTGCGCAAGGACAACGTCATGATCACATCATGGCTTGATAATAATGATGATATACTGATTGTTTCCGCCTGTATACGTATGTGTATGCGCATGTGTCTATGTGTGTGTGTGTGTGCAATTTGCAGGCGCGTAAATATACACACACAATAGGGAGAAACATCAGCCCGATTTCATAAACCTACGAAGACCTTAAGCATCGCACTGGACTGTCGGGCAACCCGTTTTTTAGGGTTTTTTTTAGGGTTGCCCAGGGGGATGATGCTGCTCGACGCGCTTTACGAGTATAAAGCAAATTACGTTTCACCCCTTTGTATATATATATATATAGATATATTTATATATATGTATAGAAAAGAGAAGTAAAATATATGAAATGAAATAGAGTTAACGGCAGCAGCAACAGCGATCACCTCCTCTTTGAACGTGGATTTTTATAACACAGTTTTTTGCGCGTCGAATTTTAAAATTCACGCACATAACGAATTTAGTCTTGAAAAGTGCGTGGCAGAAAGAGCAACGGGCTTCAATCATATAAAAATAAAAATTTTTAAGAAAACTGTAAAATTTTTTTCTTAAAGATAATATGAAAATGTTGATCAAATAAATCTTTGAACGGTAAAAGTTGCAATATTTTTTTAAAACTTTTTTTTTTAAGTAAACTTTAAAAAGTGCGCGTTAAATTTTTTTTTTTTATTTTTAAATTTGTTAAAAATTATAACAAATTTAAAAAAATAGTATTTTAAATATATCTATTAAAAAATACCAAGTACTCTCATAGAGTAAAGAACGTGGTAAATTTTGTGCTTTTTTTGGATTTTGCGCATTTGAAACTTTAAAATGTAAACTGCACAAGAGAGTCAAAGATAAAGTCAAGCCTAAGAGAAATAAGAGAGAAAGAGAAAGTAAAAGACGATAGAAAATAAAATAAAATAAAAAACGCCGACAAAGATGCAAAAATAACGCCATAAAAAATAGCTAGGAAGCAGGAACACTTCATAAACAAAAAGCAAAAAAGAAAGAAAATACAATCCAAAAATTAACTAAAAAAAAACCATTAAAAATTGTTAAAATTTATTTTGTTTTTCCTTTCATTTAAACATAAAATTTAAAGCAACAAAATCCAAAAATATTAATCAAAGCACCTAAACAAAACGTGACAAAAGTTTCCAAGAAAGCAAACCAATTGAAAATTAAAAAAAACAAAATTTTCATACATTTTATTTTTGAATAAATTCAAAAAAAAAACTTAATAAGTTTGTGATACAAAAAAATTTAAGTTTTTGGTAAGCTTTTCATCGGAAATATTAAAAATGAAGCACTAAAAATTGGCAACAATTCGTAAGAAATCTCCTTTACAATTATTTGGCCTGCATATTCATTTATGTGTTTGTATGTATGTATGTATGTCTGTATGTATGTATTTGTGTATGTATGTATGTATGTGTGTGTGAGTGTGCTTAGTCTAAGGCTTTTCAAAGATGGCTGCTATGCGTGGGAAAAGGACAGCAATATACATCATGTCCCCGGACTTGCTTGGCTGTTGCTTATTTGTTGATTTTCTTTTATAACCAAATTTATTAGTTGATGTCTTATCATTTTCTTAATCTATATATAATATATAGTACATTTATATATATTTATGTTTAATTTTTTTATGCTAAAAGTGTACTAGTGTGCATGGCATGTGCAACTAATATTTATATTATGTAATATGAATAATTTCATACATGCAAAATGAAAACAATTCTATAAACTTTCAGTGCAATATAAGATAATATTCTCAATTTAAAACTAAAATACTATATCATCAGATTAATGTATATATGTATACATTTGTTCATCGAGACATAAATATATACAGATTATTTTATGAAATTTTTCATTTCAGAATGTTAAAACTATATCATAATCATCGATACAGTTAGAATGATTTTACTTTGTGCTTCTCTAAAGTTTCAGATCGTTTTTAATTTATAGAAATATATATGATAATCTTAACAATACTATATATAATACTATATATATAATATATGCTTGTCTTTATTGTTGCTGTACCACAGCAGTAACATCATACAAAATCTTAACTCTATGTTTCGCATCCAAATCATATATAAATTATACAAATATTTCATTTATATTTTCTCAATTTAAAACTAAAATACTATATCATCAGATTAATGTATATATGTATACATTTGTTCACCGAGACATAAATATATACAGATTATTTTATGAAATTTTTCATTTCAGAATGTTAAAACTATATCATAATCATCGATACAGTTAGAATGATTTTACTTTGTGCTTCTCTAAAGTTTCAGATCGTTTTTAATTTATAGAAATATATATGATAATCTTAACAATACTATATTTAATACTATATATATAATATATGCTTGTCTTTATTGTTGCTGTACCACAGCAGTAACATCATACAAAATCTTAACTCTATGTTTCGCATCCAAATCAGATATAAATTATACAAATATTTCATCATATTTATCAAGAATATTATAATTTCCTATATTCTGTCGACATTTACTTGTAGTTATACAAATATTAATATTAATACTGTCTTTATACTCCTTTATATTAAGCTCAATTTAATGTGAATTATTTCTGATCTGAAATTGCCTTTTATCAAAAGTTGAATAACTTTCATTATTTTATATTTATATAGTTATCACTATTAAAATATTAATCTGTATTCGCTATATCTGATAATATGAATACTTATGGTGCTACCATTATATATATATAAATAATATATAAACAATAGAAAGATATATGTTAGGAGCGAATTTTTAAATATTCATGTTAATATGGAAACATATTCATATCAAAAAAATTATATTCCTATATTATTTATTATTGCCACTTTTTAGTCATCTTCTTTTTTGCATCATGAGGTTGATTCATCATATTTTCTACATCCTTAGTTTTATTATATTCGCTTTAAAATATAATAATGCTATTTAATGTTCTTGATGTTATATTCATTTGCAGCAACAAATATTTTATTAAGGATTTCTTCTTATAGGTTCACATCTATGACATCACATCTAAAATCAATCTATAACACTTAGATCAAATATTAGGAAAAAAAAAATGATATACATTCTATACAATATATTTATATCGTTTTATAACTTAAATCTAATTATTCAATGAATCAGTATTCTTTTGTTAAAGTAAATAACTTAAAGTTTTATTCTATAAATTAGCAGTAAAAAAGGCTTTGAATTTATAGAATAAATGCTGAAAAATATAAAATAAATACTACATTTATATATTTTTAAACGCAATTTTGATGTTTTGTAATCCAGTTAAAAAATCCAATGCAAAGTTTAATAACAAATGTTGTGCAAATTTATTTTGTTACAATTTTTAAATTACTATTAGGTAATGAAGTTTTTTAAATATTCATCGTATAATAAAGATACGATAGTTTGTTGAAAAAATTTAATATATTTTACGTACGCCATTTTACAACAGATTCTCAGTCAGAGTTGAAAATTAGAACAACCCCTCGATCGCCAGTAAAGTCTTTTGACTGACCACACCAAATGTGTAACAAAACCTTAGGCAACAACCCCTAACTATCTTACCAAGCGGCTACTTACTACCACCATCACCAACATTCAGTACCACTACCACCACCACTATCGCCACCACCACCAACATCATGTTGTAGAATGGTCAAGCGAACTGAAGCGACCACAGAGCAAAAATATAACAATAACAGTATCAAGGGTAGCGGTAAGAGAGTGATGTATAGTTGGAATGAGATGAAAGTGGGAGAGAGAGATCTAATGCAGAATAACAGAAACTGATATACTCATGTTAGTTGTAGTAGTAGAAGCAAGAGCAGTAGAAGGTGTGTGTTACTGCTCCTCTTCTGGGCAGTAAACTGACCAATGGTCGACCGTTCAATGTAGCAAAGTGGCAACGTACAATTTATAGACTTGTAAATATCCTTTAGACTATGCAGGGCTAAGAGTATTATGATGTCTAACTGTCCACCGTCATTTCCATGTCACTTTCCTTCCATATCCGATTATTAAACTCATCTATATTCTTACTCTTTCATAGAAAACAGTTAACCCTTTATAGCGCAGTGTTGCAGATCTGCAACACACCGTTTAGAAGCCATTATCTTCCAGTATGTATTGCAAATTTCAAAAAAAAATAATTTTTTGCTTATATATATTTATTTTATATTATATATATTATATTTTATTCATATATTATTATTTATATATTATATATATTTATATTATATATTATTTTATAGAAAAGTTATTTAATATTAAATAATATATAGTATATTTACAATACATAATTTTCTTCTATATACAGTTTGCATAACTTTTCCTTCTCTTACTGGAAGATTTTTTTATAAGGAACATTACCTTTATAGTTCCTATTTCATATCAATAAGAAATTAATTTTATTCCCTAAAATATTTACATTCTTAGTCAGGATCGGATAATAAATCGATGTAGGCATTTCCAAATACAGATCAAAACTTTGTTTCTTGCTTACAAATTGAAGAAAACTTTAGAATGGTCAATTTTCGATTTATAATCAGTGCTATAAGTTCTGTAAGAATAGGACAATATATTTATAAAATGAAATTATTTTGGAAGAATTCTCAGTTCTAAATTGAAAAGCTTTACATCCCAACAGAATTTCTGTGTCCATATACAATTCTCGAGAAAGGGTATCTGTGTATAAATGAGAGAGTCTAAAATTTCAAGTTAAACTTACTTTTATGTACAGTCGCTTCACTTTCCTTTTATATAAAAAGTTTTCTTATTTATTATTCAGTATTTGTTTGTATAAATTTTCTTATAAATTGTAAATGGAATTGCAATATATTTACGAAAATCTAAAACAATTTCCATTGTATTTTTATCTAGTTGCTTGGACGTCCTTGTTCCGTAGCTTGACACTAGACCAATTAAAAGCAATACCTCATTCTATTGATTATGCACATCTAGAATTTGATAACAATGTTGGGCAGAGAAATTGTTTGGTATTGTGGATGAGGGAGGAGGGGTAAATGACAAGAGGAATTGGGGAGGCAACACATGAACTTTTTGATGTTATGCCTGACAAACCCCACGCCACAACTGGTAAAAAGCGTGAAAATGCATTTTCCATGTTAGCTGCTTTTCAAATTGCTTAATTGCGTATTAAAAATGCAGAAAAGTAGGCAAAAGACCAACAAATATGTATATGCACATCGACTTCAGGAAGCTAAACAGAGATGAGCACGTGACGAAGGTATTTTATAATATGACAGAATATAAATGAAACCAAAAAATTCAAATTTTCAAATTAAATTTGCTAATAAAAGCATTGGTCCGAAAATTAAAGACTATTTAAGCCTAGTAGATTTTTTTTAGTTTTTTTTTATAGCTTAACAATATTTCCAATTTTTCATGTTAAAATATAACTAATTTTTCATTAGTTAATTTTATGTATTTACAGTTTGTAACGCATAATTAAATAAATAAAATTAATTTATGCAGACAATTTACAAACAATCGATCGGTCGGGTTCATGTCTTGAATAAAAGGAATTCACTTTAGTCAAAACGTGGGCAGAGTTCTCAGGTAATATTACCTTAATAGAATTTCCATTTATGTCCATTAGCTAGCGGGCTTCATATTCACAACATCTACAAACATATATATATATGTTATATGAATAATGAATAATAAGAAGCAACGAATGCAATCTTTCACAGTATTAAGATTATATACTATATATGTAATTGTATATATATTAATAAAAGAATGTGTGTATGGGTAAGATGACAAACAAAAAGATACCCAAAAAAAAAAGAAAGATAGAAATTAAACCATATTTAATCAAATTGATAAAGGTAAATTTAGAGTAGTAACTATTGGCAACTTGTTATTGAAACTGTTTAAAAACTTTTAGCAAACAGTTAACTAAATATTTATATAATAAAGTTCTAATAGTGAAATAAAGAGGGGGAAAGAGACTTAAAGGCAAAATAATGTAACTAAAGTTACTTTTATTTATAACTTTAATTCATATAAAAGGAAAGAAACTATTGTGTATTTTTGCTGTAAAATAGGTTTAGTTTTAATCAAGTTATTATCCTTCCACAGAGAGTGATCATCTGTGCTAAGAACTTTATAAGAAGCAGACAAAAGATACACACAATATATATTATAAATTAGACGAAAACTGCAATAAATTAATTTAGCATAATTATCTTAAAGTACTTCTGGTTTTTTGATAGTATTACTTAGATGAAAATATTAGATATTGCAGAAAAGCATCATAGTATGTTCGATTAATGTTTTAATATCGATTAACCTAGCTCTAATTGTGATTGCTTAGTTCATTACAAATACTTATTCTTTTTTTATTTACTTATGGCCTACATTCTTTATTAAGTTTGGCAGCATATAAATTACTTTTCGGTAATTTAAATATTCTGTTATTTAACACCTCTTAGGCATTCAACGTGTATATCAAGCACATAGTCTTACTTTTGTTGATGTGGCAAGGATTACAGGATTGAGCAAAAAGAAAAGAAATAAAAAAATAAACAAAAAAGAATCTTTAAGAAAATAAAACAACTCAATTAAGAACTTTCGTGCAATGTCGACATGTCAACGAAACTTAAGAGGAAAAACAAAGAGAGAAAAGAAAACAGACAAAGAAATAAAGATCAGGATTTTTCTAGCAAATCAATTAGAAAATTTGCAAAGTTTTGCGTTAAATGTTGAATTGGTTTGCAAAAAAAAAAAAAACAAAAAAAAAAAGGTCGGACAATATAGAAAATAAAAAATAGAAGAAAAAAAACGTACACATGGAGAAATATTAACCAACCGCATGCCAGGACATACAACATTACTAATGGTTCTGAGGTAACTGACTGACTGACTGACTTGCTGTCAGTTGTATTGTGCTGTGACTTTTTAACCTAATGAATAATAAATTAGGCCAATTGTCACGCAAAAACAACGGCGCAACAACGATAAGGATAAACATAAGGATAAGCTGAGGGGGCATCAAGGGGTTATGCCTAACCAGTTTCAGTTTCTTACCTTCTATTTTCAATTGTTTGATTGCCAGCCAAGGCAAGCCAAGCCAAGCTAAGGAATGTAACCAATACCAAGAGGCACGGTAGGGTAGCTAGGCATCATATCCAAATTGTAGACACATTTACTAGCCATTCTTGCAACTTAGCAAGTGTTTGGACTCGAATTTGTTGTTGTTTTATTGTTGAATCGTTGTCCTATACCCTGTAATGCTAATACAACCTAAATGGGTATTATAATTTTGGCAATTGTGTGCAACTTGCATGTAGAAAAGCTAATGAATTATTTTATAACAAATAAATAATATAAACTATACTTTCTCATTTCTTTTTACATTATATTATACATTGACATTATATTATACATATTTTATTATATATATGTTGTTATAAACAATTGATCATAATTTTTTCGTTTCGATTCAGGATTTACAGCAGAACTTAAAAATACTACTCGTTGCTTCAGAGCATAAAGCAAGTGAATTTCATTCATCTCTTGTTTAATTTACGGATTTCGTTTACAGGGTATTCGTTAGTCTGAATGATTTCATTCTATAGGCCTCAAGCTGTTTTGCTTTCTTTGCAAAATGTCACCTTCAATAGATTTTGACATTTGTTAAGTTGTACCACTGGGGAAATTGCATCGAAAATACGAGTAGCTACAGCATCATTAGTATTAGGTGGCATCCACCACCTGCATATATATATATATTATTTATATATGGATTGGTATACATTTATATACTTAAGATCCTAATGCTTACAAGTAAAACAAAAGTAATTAGCATATTGAAATGTAGCGACTACTCAATGACTTTTACATTCATATATTATTTAGATGGTCAAAGATATATATATATATATTGGAATGTTGCACTTAGAGAAATCTTGTTTGTTGCATGTTGCATGTACCGTATATGTTAAGTTTTTGCAACATGTTTGCCATGTCTTGTCTTACTAAATATTTAATTGGAAATTTCTTAACGCGCGATAGGGTTAACTATAGACTAGTTAAGCAGCAGGATAACAAGTAGAAAAAAAAAGGAGGAGTAACAGGAAGGATTGATACGTATAAGGGGAAAACATCAGAGATAGAATTGCTCTTTCTTAAAAGCGTGTCAACGGCTTGTCAATCACAATTTGGCAAATAAAATGTAAATGTCAATCAAATATTTAGTTCAGAATGTGTTGAGGTGCGTTTGTATATATACATATATATAACACTCATCGTAGTTTTGTTGATTGAAGGCTTGGGGACTGTCTTGTGGCTGAATGAAAGAGTTTACTGCAAAATACCAAAATGTAACTGACAACAGCCTATACCAAAATATAAGCAACCCTCATCCCAAAACCCACAAACTGTTCAAATCACAGACAACTTTCTGTTCACAGATTACACTTAAGATCCTTAAAGCTATCTACATATAAGCCAAACCTTGCATGCAATATTGCAGCATTTAGCGATCGATTGCATACGCCTTAGCTAAACATAAACCACAATAACTAAATAACTACTTTTTAAATAGATTTTTCATAATATTAATACATTTCAAATTACATACACTTGATATCAAATCTCATTATGAATTCAACTTGTTCTTTTTCCAATGTCAAATTCAAATTTAAAATCAATGTCCTTTTTTTTTTTGCATCAATCTATTTTTACAGCCTTGAATCTTTTATAAAGCTCGCAATGCTCTTCTATTTAAGTGCAGAAAACTATTTTAAATAGGCAACAATAAAGAACAAGTAAGAAGTCTGTAGTCGAGTGTACCCGACTACAAGAGCCCCTTTGCTTACTCACACATACACACAGTTCTGCACAAACTTTAAGTCTTTTAGCCCCCACGCTCTATTGGGCGATATTTAATGTTCTGTAACTTCCGTATTTATTTTTCAATCTTAACGAAATTCACAACGTAGATCAAGAATGCTTTAGATAATATGTGTGCCGAAAAGAAATTTGAATAGATGAAATTGTACCTTATAATCGATATTTTCAAATTGCGGGGGTCAGGGGAAGAAATTCGAAAGTCTTAAGCAAAATCGTAAAGCATACGAATATAAGGAATCTAGATTTGAAATTTGGTTGCTCTAGCTCTTATTTTGCGCGCACCACTTAACCCCTCGGGCTCCATAACACCACTTTAAATGATGTATAACTTCCGAGTTTTTTGATCAATCTTACCTAGATTTACAACATAGATCAAGAATGGTCCAATTATAATGTTTGCCAAAAAGAAATTAGTTTTTTCGAATTGCGGGGGTCAAGGGAGGAAATTCAAAAATCTAAAACAAACTCGTATAGCGTACGAAAATAACGAATCTAAGTTTTTTATTTGGTTTTTCCAGCTCTTATAGTCTCTGAGAAACAGGCGTTCATACAGACGGACAGACTGACATGGCTAGATCAACTCGTCTTGTCGTCCTGATCAAGAATATATATACTTTATGGGGTCTTCGATGATTATTTCTATGTGTTACATACTTTTCGATTTTGCACATTTCCATTAGCTCCGATTTGCTCTTTGTTATGGCAAATGGACAACGGGAAAACTATTTTTAATAATAGTTTGGCCTTCACAAATATATCATGAGCCAGTCAAAATAACAGTGAATTAACATGGCTCTTTCGGTTAGTACAGAAATAGATTCGATATAATTGTTTCATTTCAATGGCTTAAAATGAATTTTAATAATACTTTAAGAAAGTGCTAGTATTATTTTTAGACAGGATATTCGGATGTGAATTCAGTTGAAGCCTTTCCAGAAAAGTAGTTCTTTATATTTTAGTGACAGTTTTAATACTTTAACAAACGATATCTTCTAGCTTGTTGGTAGTCTACATGTATATATATCTTTAAGATTTGAAGTTACATCATATAATTAAATCTATTAAGATGTAGCCTAATACTTTATTATTAAGTCCAAAAAGTATAGAATTTTCTATACAAAATAAAATGCAAATAAAGTTTGTCTTGAAGTAAAATAAAAAACTTGTAGACTTAAAACATATTGTATATTAATTATAATATAATTGATAAGGTATTTTCAGATATTGATCTGGATTATATGTATATGATATACATATGATAAAGTTTTAACATTCATTTTGAAAAAGTATATATAGATCAGTAAGTAGGTTGCAAAATATACATTGCCATTAGAAACTGAACGTCTAACAAATATTAGACTTTCAGATTTATAAATAGTATATAGGGTAGTTCTATATACTTTAATACTTTATATACATATATATATATATATATATATATATATATGAAATGAAAATAATGTATAAATAATCACGGATTTGTATGGTTTCAGGTAGTCCTGGATATATTTAACATATAGTACATTTTTGTGGGCGTTGCACATAGACGGAATATAAAGAACTATAACAAATAAAAGTGGACTCAAGCAACAACTAACATAATTTACGCCTGCGCAGTTATATGTAACTATTTTTCAGTACAATAACAACAATAAGACTGAACGCTGATTGGCCATTTGAATAGTTGCAACAAGCCGAAAGTTAACCGAAAGGATGCCGAGCTTGGTTACAGCTCGTAAATATTACGTATACGCAACACAGACACAGGCATGAAAGGCAAAAATATATCGGCGTAAGGGATGTTCTTTTTATTGAAATATGAAGCTTATGGGGAGGTTAAGTGTCGCAGGACTTCGTAAATTATTTTTCGTCACATTTACAAGGATCAGAGTTAACAACATACAGCAATTGGCAACAGAATTGCAGTTCGAGTGCAGCACTCATACCGTGAAGACATACAAGCTCCGAATAAAATCAAATTGGCCAAACAATATAGATAGTTAGCAAAGTTGTTAAAATTAACTGATGTTTTCAAGCCAACTTCCAAATATATATATTTGTACTTTTTTTTCAAGTGGTTTTTTCCAAGTGCCTACCCAAACGATGAAGCTGTTACAAGCTACAACAACGGACGCTTATATTTTTTTGATTGTTGCTCAGAAAGCCTTTCATTTAATATTTGGCTTTCTAGTAATAATCAAAGCCAAATAAGCGATCCTGACAACAGTACTAAGAATATACTCGTAGCTAAGTGTTTCGAAGGTATTATTTTTGTTTAAATTAATTAAATAACTAACGAATAAAAGGTAACTTTATATTATTTATATATATATTACTTCCTATGAATTAATTGTTTATTATACTTAAATATATATATTTTTATATATATTCTTATTAAGATATTTCTTATTAAGTATCTCAGTATATTTCCGAATATATAACTTTAATAGATATATAGCATATTTGTCTAAGATTCATTGATAAATAAACAATACATAAATATATTAATAAGAGTATTATATGTATTAAATATAAGTCTAAACATCCGAAAAGTATTTATTCTATAACATATTTTCTAGCGAAGATTTTCTATTTTTTTAATTCTATAATCTTTTATTATTTTAAAATAAATTTTATACCCTGTATTTGTTTGGGGAAAAGCAAAAATATTTAGTATTTTACTATTATATATTATTATGTATAAACTTTAATTAGTATCTTAAATTTTATATACATTTTGTCTACAATGATAAAAAATCTAACTTTGTAAGCCAAGTAAAAAATACTTGAATAAAAATAAATTGTATTTGTTAATTAAATAATACATAGCTTTCAGTAATATTGTGTTGCTTTAACATTTATCTCCTACCATACCTCAATATTTATGCCATTTAAAAAGATTCTATAAAACTAACCATATTATACTTACAGCAGTATATAAGACTAGTAGATATTATTTTATCCGATTATATAATAGAATATTTTATTTTATAATTATATAATTCTTACCAATATCCTTTCGGTATAAATAAATTAAACTCATATTCTCAGTTTATTATTACATTACATAACAGCTTTGAGTAACTTTTATTAATTTTTTTAAGCTCTCCTCATTTTGAATTTGTATATAATATTATATAATTTTTTTTTAACACAATCTCTTTTTTTTACAATTTATTCTTGCTTTTATTTTATATTTTCTGAACTTAATATTATATAAAATTCGTTGTAACAACATAAAGGATTTAGTTAAAAAACTTAAATTGTAAAGTATTTATATTCAGTAAAGTAATAAATGTAGTTAACAGTTGGTAAAATTTATTCAGTTTGCTGTTATTTGTAATTTTTCAATTTCCACAATCCACCCGCATCATAAAAGACTTCCTCCAAAGATCATACCATACCAAAGCGCACCACGAGCAAAAGCATTTAGTCATCAAAAAGCTGTCGTTGAACCTTTTTGCAAAAAAAAACAAAAATAAAATAAATAAAATAAAAAAAAACAACAACATTTAAAAAGCGACAAAACAAATGCGACAAATAATACGAGAAGCGACCTTCACATTGAATGCGTCTAAGTGTCAAATTTTGGAGGCGGGTGTCAATGCACCTAAACTCGTTTTTCTGAGGGAACTACTCAAGCCAAATAGTACTGGAAGTGTATTATTACTTCACTGGTATATACAAGTATATACTGTATTATTATTATTATTTATTTATTTATTTTGGTTAGCTTGTCAACAGACAGTAATGGACAGCCAAATTTATATATATATATATATACAATATGCTGTTAATTAGCATTTAGTTCTATAAAATAGCAACAGACAACAAGTAAAAACTGCCGCGATCAATGAACTTTTATATTTTACGTATTTTTTTCCATTTTTTTTTTTATGATATTTATTTCGGATGGGTGAAACATTTCTGGTTTTTTTGTATTCAGTTTCGGTTTCATTTGAACTAATTCTGAGATAAACGTCACATGTCTTACTTGTTGTCCAACCAGTTAAAAAACAAAATCAATTAATATTCAACCAATTTGTATTCTATTTAATTTTGTTTGTGTTAATCATTTTTTTTTTATTTCTTATAGATTATTTCTTAATATCTTATGACTCTATACAAATTTTAATTCCTGTTTACAGTATAAATCTTTTTTTTTTTGTTTTTATGTTCGTATTACATATTGTATAATTCCTGCTTGTTATTGATACTAGCAATCTTTTAATGATTTTTAATCTTAACAACTCCGATTTTCAAGGTGTAAAATTGAAAATAAAAAATACTTTTCTTATTTTTTTTAATTTCGGTTTTAACATGTTTTTTTTCGAGAAAAACTGTGTGCAACACAGCTAAATTGCTGATTTTCTCGGGTTCTAATGGACCAATTACCAAAATACGACAATATATAAAAAAATAGAATGTATACCTGTTAATAATTTCCAATAGTTTCAATTAAACAATTGTTTTTTAATACTTTTTTTTTTAAAAAAAGAAACTGCACAAATATTTAAGTTTTTAGAATTTACAAAAGTCACGGGAAAAATAATTATTTTTGGGTTCTTTGGCATAATAAAGAGTGACCAGCATTTTTTTTTAATAAAAATGATTATTTCTAAACAGCAATAAATTTTGTTTTTATAATTTGCCAATACACACTGGAAGATAATGGCTTCCAAACGATATGTTAATATACCCACTGATCTATATAACTGTTTCTATATAAAATATAAATCTATAACCAAAGTATTATAATTCCTGATTGAATTTCTTTTCATTATAATGCATTAATTTATTATATCAATGACAATGGCAATGACAAATCAAATTGCATTCAATGCGCTTCCACCTGCATTTATGAGTACGACTTGTAATGCCATTGACAACTGCCAACTTTGTGAGAGACGGATCAGTTACATTACTAATGTACTATTATAAGTAGTTTTGTTTAAGGGCAATGTTAATGTCAAAGTTTCTTGTATAATTAACAACTCTATTGTTACATTGAAATTCAATTATGTACGCACTTTGTCTCATCAAATATGCATAACTGCAACTGGTAATTTGCATATTATTAATGATTACGCCAAGTCCAATTTTTGATGGAAGTATGACATTTAAGGTTATTTACACCCCAACGAGTTTTTACATATTTGTAGAAACATTTAAGTAACATTTCGATAATGAAATATTCCAATGGTATTTCCTGTGATTTCAGTCACGAAACACAAATAACTCCTGTTTAATTATGTTCCTCTCAATCAAACAGGTTAAGCCTGACCGAAAAGATATATATAAATATAAATATATACTTAATATATATATTATATGTTATGTTATATATTTCCGGTTAGAATTATAATGTATATAATTTTTCTTATTACTCATATTGTGTGTATAAAATCAAGTATTGCAAAGGATACAACAATAAATCGAACCTTATATAATAATCTGTTATACTATATACGATTATTTAAGAAATGAATAAATTTATATGAATATAAATATAAACATAAAATAAAATAAAATGCTTAGTAAGGATAATGGGCCAATAAACTTATTGCAACTACAATATGTACTATATACAATTGAAAGTTAATATAATACTCACATCAACAAATACAACTATTTGTCACCCATTCATTCAATGTCATGAACTTCATTGGGTCATAAAACGCAAAACACAAAAACTTTTTGTTGGCTTTTTGTTTACGTTTGAGTTTCGGTGTATTCGGCAGCTCCTTAATTGTTAACAGAGCAGTGGGAGGTAGACAGGTAGACGAGACACGACAGCGAGAAGACAAGACGAGACGAGACGGGCACCCACCCAAACAGACGAACCAATTGAAATGCCAAAACGTGTGCGTGTGCGTGTGCGTGTGCGTGTAACCGTTTTTGAGCTGTGGTGCACATGGGCGAAACGGAGGTGCAGTCGTTGGACAGAAAGCTTAAAAGCTTGACAACAGGTGTTTGGACTTCCGTTCGTTATCAAAAAAAAAAAAGCTTGCTAGCTAATCCGCATAGAACAGCAGTAAATAAGTCAGTGGAACAAACAGTTCGACCGACCCATATATAAATTAATTGGCGCACAGAATTTTTGTGACAGTCCGTTGAATGGTTTCGCAACGGTAACCGCTTAACGGTTGATTTAAAAAATTTAAGAAAAAAAATAAGTAACATCAGAACAAAATGTTAAAGTTGCTATACGTTTTTCTAGTTTTGTGCGTTTTTAAATGTGCGCAGGCGCAAATTGCTTGTAAGCTTGTTCAATAGAAAAATCTAAACAAAATTATGATGATTATTGTATTCTTATGAATAGTTACCGATCAGCCCTGTACGGTGCGTAATCCTAAAATTGTTGGTGGTAGTGAGGCAGAACGTAATGAAATGCCTTTTATGGTGAGTCTTATGCGTCGGGGTGGCCACTTTTGCGGTGGAACTATAATACACGAGCGATGGATATTGACCGCTGGCCATTGCATCTGCAACGGATTGCAAAAATTTATGAAACCGGCACAAATTCAAGGCGTTGTGGGTCTACATAGCATTAGAGAGTATTTAAATGGAATTGGTAATGGGCAGGATGGGTTGCAAATTAATTTCAAGAGCATTGTTCCGCATCCGCAATATGACTGCAATAATGTAAAGCATGATATTGGTAAATATATGAACATATATTTATTTAATTGGGTTAAGCGAACTTTTGTACTTTTGTACTCACGCGAATAAACCATCAGCACTCCTGGAACTCGTGCAGCCTATTGGCTTTACGGCTCACATACAGCCTAGCTGTATAACTTCGGAAAAAGATCAGCGTAGCTTAGACACAGAATATGCTACGGTATCTGGTTGGGGCTGGACCCATGAAAATCAAGCAGAGGGTGACCGTGCAGATATTTTACGCAAAGCAACTGTCAAAATATGGAATAATGAGGCCTGTGAACGCTCTTACCGAGCTCATGGTAAATCCAATAGCATTGGCGAAACCCAGTTGTGTGCCGGGTATGAAAATGGTCAAATTGACTCGTGTTGGGTAAGATCTTTAATGAGGCATAAATTACTAATTATATTATATTTTGTGTTTTTGCATTTTTCTTAATAGGCTGATTCTGGTGGCCCTTTAATGTCAAAGGAACATCATTTACTAGGAGTCGTATCAACAGGCATTGGGTGTGCTCGTCCTGGTCTGCCAGGAATTTACACGCGTGTTAGCAAATATGTAACATGGATACAAAAAGTGATAAGCAGGCAATAGACCCACTAATTTGATAACCAAAATGTGATGAAACTGTGATATTAGCTATTTATTTACCTAAGGCAATAAATATTTTTCATTTTAAACAATTAAGTTTTATTAAAATATAAACAAGAACGCTGTAATCGGGTGTACGAAAAACTAATTATCCCTGTTGAAATATACACAGCCTTATTCATACACAGTATATACCGCTTATATGCAAAAACTATAATGAAGAAAATTTATTATATATTAAATTATATTCGATATTTCCCTTTAAGTAATCATGAGTTATATGCAAATACAAGTAAGAAATCTGTAGTCGAGTGTACCCGACTACGAGAGCCCCTTTGCCTACATAGACAGCCATACATACACATATTCACACAAACACACAGTTGTACAAGTACTTAGCCATTGCGCGCGTCTTTTAGCCCCGCGCTCTATGGCGCGATACTTAATGTTGTATAACTTTCGAGTTTTTTGATCAATTTTACCCATATTCACAACATGGATCAAGAATGGTCTAATTATGATGTGTGCCAAAAAGAAATTCAATCGGTTGAAAATTATGCTTAATAATCGTTTTGTTCCTATTGCGGGAATCACGGGAGGAAATTCAAAAGCCAAAAACAAACTCGTATAACCTACGAACATAACGAATCTAGATTCCAAGTTTGGTTGCTCTAGCTCTTATAGTCTCTGAGAAACAGGCGTTCATACAGACGAACAGACAGACAGAGCTATATCGACTCGTCTTGTCGTCTTGATTCAGAATATATATACTTTATGGGGTCCCCGATGATTATTTCTACCTGTTTCATACTTTTCGATTTTGAACAAATCCATTAGTTCCGCTTTGCTCTTTTCTCAAAAGGCAAAGGGACTAAAAATATTTTACTCTGCGCACGAAACCCTACATGCTATATTTGATAAACTTACCTCTTAAACAGACTAACATACTCACGAACCGAAGATAGACTGGGATAGATCCACTCGATTACTGATGTTGATCAAGAATTTTTATACTTAATAGGTTTATGGATTTACCTTTACATGCAGTTGCCAAGCTACACTTATTGATGAGTCCTTTTTCTTTGTTTTATAGGGTAAAGGGACTTAAAATATATAGCTTATTTCTTAGCTAAATAAAATTTGAAATTAGCCCACAAATTTCAGTTACAGAAACCAATGGCATCTCTGTTGACTCGTTTCCTGCAACAGTTGCCAGAACGTTAGTTAATGTTATAATGGCAGATATTATTTAGTGCTTTTAAATATAAGCTGTACTGGCATCGCCATTGACTATCAGCTGTCACTTTTGTTATATCCATATATCGCCAGCAAATTAAAAACGAATATTCGCGAAGCAATTAAAGATATCCTCAGAAATAATAATTATTAAAAATAAAATAATTCGATTGTGTAATGTTTTAAAAAAACGTGCACTTAATTGCACAATGGGAAAAAAGATTTTTTAAGTGGCAACTTTGGTTGTACATATTGAAGAGGTAAACAAAGAGATGGAAGATTCGGAATTAACAAGGTAAAAATAATACGAAAACTAAATTTTTTTTCTTTAATTTAATTGATTAACGATGTTCTTGTTTGTAATGTTAACAGCCAGGCAATTGCAGAGCTAATTAAAGGCTTACCTATTCAAAACTACAAGGACGCACCACAAGAACGGAAAATAAATCCACTACGAAAACCAAACAAGCGTTTTCTGGGAAGGACTATAAACAATGCTTTACAGCATAACAAACGAGAAACAGAGCGCACACAAAATAACTGCCAACAAAAACTTCTGGAACTCGACGATAGACACGAGAAAAAAAGGCGAAATGCCTTTTATAATCGTAACGCAAGGGAAAGATCTGGCGAAAGACGCGATCGTAAGAGACATTTAAAAAAACATAAAAGGCATCGTAGTCGCAGTTATAGTACAAGCAGTAGCAGAAGCTCAAGCGTAGAAAGTACTCGAAGACGAAACCATAAAAAAAAACGTAAAAAAAGCCGTAAAAAACATAAAAAACATAAAAAAGGCGAAAGAATACGACATAGTGCCACCAGTAGAAGTAGTAGCAGAAAAAGCAAGGAAGATTCACCATGTGAAGCAGGCAATTCACCACCAAGATCTGAATTTTTCGTGCATTCACATAACTTAGCACTTGCAGTAGCAATGGCCTATAGCCAAGCACAGCAACATCAAGTTCTTAACTCGCCGTCAAGTGATGTAATAAGAGAACTTATGTCGGATGATGAACCGTTGAAAGTTTATATTCAGCCAGATACGCTTTCTATTGGATCATCTATTGAAGAAGATCAACAAATATTAACAATTAATATAAGTTCACAGGACGAAAAATCAATGAATAATACTCCAACAAATTCTGAATCTGAAAGTAACAATACTAACTGCATATCTCTGGAGGACAGTGCAGATAGTTTCACGAGCCATAGTCAAAGTGATATAGAAATAATCGAATGTAACCCTCCACATTTTAAAGAAGTACGAATCGAGTCTAAAAAACCGCCAGATCCAGAAAAGATTTCCTCTACCACTGATTCTTTTATAGCAGTTTTTGGCACGCCTACAACTGTCGATTTGACTGATGATTAAAATAAAATAAAACTGAATCCATATCCCTCCATAGTTTGATACAAAACGTTTTTAAAAATTATATAGATAAACTAAGTTGGTCATTTTGAAATAACAAAGTACAAAACATACGAGCTAAAAAGCTTTAAAGTTTTAACTTTTAAAGTAAAATATATTAATAAAAACATGCACATTTTTATAATTTTAAAGCAATTGTAAAAAACACAGCAATATTTAAATAAATGCAGATTAAACTTTACATATACGTGCATTTTCTGTTGTGTGGAAAAAAATTCGATTCCATAAAAACTGGCAACGCCGCGCATACCAAATATCGCTAGCGAATGACAATTAATTTCACGCTCTTTATCGCTTTATCTCTTTTGCGCTCATGAAAGAACTGTCAGATGGTTCTTCTGTCTTGTCACTTTACAGCCAGCTGATTTTTTATTTACAACCTGTTTTATAAACAGTTAAGTAGTGGTAGAAAAGAAGAGAATAAAAGAGTTTATATAATGTTCGGTAATTTGAAAAAAAAATTGAGCAATGCAATACAAGAGGGCATTGTTATATCGGAAAGCGTACAACAACAATACCGTCAGCGCGTCAGCAGCAGTAGCAGTCAATCAAGTGCTGCCAATACACCAACAACGCCCCTGGACTCCTCTCGCTTGAGCTTGAACGAAAGTTTCGCTTCCACCCGCAGCAGTTCATATTCACTTAGCGGTCAAATAAATGAAAGTCTGCCCATGCAACTTAACATGGCTGCAGGATGCAATCTTTTAGCCAAATACGAAGATGACTGGCAAAAGATACATGCTGCCAATGACGAAAATGCTGTGCGGGCTACTGCGGTGGCCACGCAAATATCAGCTGTACAACATCGAGCGACTGTGCAACGTTCGACTATTAACGATCTAAACACTTCACTGGCAGTCTTACCTGCATTAGTGCTCAAACTTCAAGCTAGTACAAAAACGCTTGAGGCATTAGAGCAAGTGGGATTGGAGCTAGAGCTTGAGTTGGAAAAACTAGAGGACCTGTGCGAGGAATGTGAGTTGCAAGAATTTATATTGGAGCAACAGTTTCAGTTATCCAGGCACAAACAGAAGAAGTTAAATGAGCTTGAACATTATAGGCAAAATATTGCAGCAGAACACCAGCAAAAAATACGCGAACACGAACAAAAATTACGCCAGCTTCAAAGAGAACGACAAGCGGTATTCGATGATGCATTTCGTGGGGACTTGGAAGAGTATAAGCAACGAGGACAGCTCACAAGTATGGTTTTATTGTGACATTCGAATGTAATAAGCATTAATTAAGATTTCCCTTATCTACAGAAATTCAAACAAAATCAAACAATTTGGCTTTAGAAGAAGTGATTCTTGATGAACAAAACGATGTAGAAGCAAAAGACGCACTGGAACATTTTCTAAATGGTTGATATTTAATTTTAATATTCTAATACATTGTCTTTGCTTTTGCATTTTGTGCCTTTTGTGCAATATTTTGTCGTTATTTTATACATTTATATATTGATATTTATTTTATATATCGTATACTAAAAATCTCTCATTTACACATAGTTAATGGCCCACAATATTTTGTATACTATTGCTGAAGTACAAAGACTGCTTAGAAAAGAGCGTAACTGCTGCCAATTATTTTAAATATAAATACGTGGATTTTTTGAAAAATTTATTAGGATTTATGAAGTGTATATTCATTTACATTAAATAAGCAGCCAAATATGCTTCAGAAAATTTTTTTTAAAATTAATTTTCCGATTTATTTTTAATCGATAATAGCATACCCGTAAGAACTTATTTAAGGGCTACCTCAGAAAAGCTGCAGTTGCTCGATAATTTATGTAAAGAAAATAAGAAGAAGAAATACCGACAACATCGCCGCATCGGCATCAAAATATCGATAGCATTGATGCTAAGACCTGTCCTGTGGATTTATTAATTGTTTTAACAACAAAAACGGTAAATATTAAACTAGAATGTGTACCTTGTTAAATTAAATTGTTTAAAAATCTATGAGCACTCTGATGTGAACTTTAAATGTACTCGAAACTTTTGTATAAACTAAACAAGTTTGCATTTAGCGACGTAAAAAACGAGCACGCGCAGGCTACTGCTGCCGTCTGCTGCTTTAATATCAGCTGCTGCTTCGCTGTGTTTGGGACGGGTAGCTACATTATACCTTTACATATACCTAAACCCAATTTAAGCCCAGTTCTCCCAATCCGGAGCCGGTGTTTCTTTTTTTTTTGTTAAAAAAACGTGTTTTTAAAATGTACCATATGTGCAATAGTTTATTAGAAGTCTAATTTGCAAAACATACATATATAAAATAAGTGTATATGTAAAAAACTAGAGTTAATAATATGCAAACAGATGCATATATGATACGCCTATGGACAGAGCATGTGTATGTGGCTGTGTATGTAAATATCTTATTTATATGTTTATATATATATATATATACATATATGTATTATATATATATATATGCATTAGTTCATTTGTGCGTCTTATGAGTCCTGTGCATCCTGTGTATCTTTTGTAATGTGTTCTGAAAAAATAATTTATCCTATCCCCGAGAATACAGTGTTGCTGCCGGGCACTTGAAGTTGTTTTGTCCTAAACACTTCATTAAAAGAATATTGATAAATTCCTATAAGACAAGTTTTATTGCTTTTATTCTGCATCTTTAACCAAAGTGTATATTCATTAAATTTGATTCATTTTTAACCAGCTGTCAAAGCATACTAAAATTGATACAAATTTAGTCGTCTCCGCGAAATAAATTAAAAGTAATTAGATAAAATCTACTCTTGCGGTTTTCTATTGTATAATTTAAAATAAATAAATAAAATCTTGTAGGTCCAGATATTAGTCAATGCTTTGTGATATGATGTTTCAATAACTTCCTTGCGCTGAATCACAGTGGTAAGTCATATTTAATTATCTCTATGTATTCATATATATAATTATATATATTATTTTACTTTACAGCCGAAATTTTGTGTAATAAATTTCTTTAATATAAGCCAAAGCATTTTGCCGTTTTAACGTTAGTTAAACAGGCCAACGTTTGCAATTAAATCACACAAGTCATGCCACGGGGTAAACGTCGAGCTCCAGAGATCGGTGATAATATGGATGGTCAATCTAAAAGGGCACGCACCAGCTACACCAGCATTGGAACACAGCAAAGTAGCAGGTGAGAATATTATTCGAATTATCATTCTAACAAATCTGTGTATTAATAACCCTTTGCTGTGTATGACAATGATTCATAAAATAACTTTATTCCTAACTTAATCAAGTTTTCTGTTCATCATCACAAAGCGGTTTCATTAAGTCCGTCTGTTATTTTGTTTATTTCCACCTACGACAACAAATATGTTTATGCTACTGCTGTTGCGGCTTCCATATATTGATAAATCAATTTTATATTTGAACTTTATCTCTTCTTCATGCCAATTTACTAGATAAAGTTAAAATCGAAATGACGATTACATATAAAAACCTGACGTTAGGATTACTTTTTAATTATCTATATAATATTCATGAAGCAATAAAGCATTGAACTAATTAAGAATAAAAATTTAAATATAACTCAAAATTATCTTAAATAGAAAAATAGTTTCAAGTTTAAATACTATTTAAAAATGTTAAAAATATTAAATTTTCATGAAATTTGTTATATGAAAACAAAATAAATTGCCAAAAAAATAAATATATATATATATATATATATAACGGTAATGCCATATCTATAAACAAAAACTTTAAAGAAAACTCTTAAGATTTTTAAGCATAGTCAATTTATTATTTTATTTTTGTATTAAAGCCCGATAAACTCGAAAAAAAAACAAATTATTTTTGCTTACATTCAAATTTAGAATTAATTAATTTACTTGATTTTTAAAGTTTTTTTTTTTGTGAGCTTAAATTAAAGAAAGGTGCACAGAGAATGAAAATAATTAAGTTGTATTTTATGTGTGTAGTTTTTTTTTTTTAGAATTTCAAAACTTAAATCCTAAAATATTTGATCCAATATGAAAGTTAATTTTTATAAATATTTTATTTATTTTTATTGTGTATAAGAGTTGTAAGAGGGTGTAGTTTAAGGAGCAAAAAAAAAAAATATTTATGAATTAAAAAAAAAAAACATTTATTTTAGATTTATAATTTTGTTATATTTTCTTGTGTAGTGTTTTTAAACTTGACTTCTTTAACAATTTTTCCTTTTTGTTTTTAAATTTGGCATTTGTTTTCTAATACAAACAGATTGGATTTCATATATATATATATATAAACAAGTTTTAGAGTGTACTTCTAATAAACACAAGTTTTTTTTTAGGTATTTATAAATATTAGTATTTTTTTTCTTCTTTTGTTTCTTGATTAATTTCTGTAAATATATATTATATATTTATTAGGTGTATCATATATATATATATATATATATATATATATATATATATATATATATATATATATATATATATTAAAGTATTTATAATATGTATTTTAGTTACGATTTTATTTTTTATATATATTATTTTACTATATGGAAGACATTTGCAATTCATATATATATATATATATATTTATATATATATATACCTTAAACTTTGTTTACAATAATATCGTTTTTTTTATTTATGTTAAGGTTCCATTTCTTTTATAACATCAATAATTAATTATTTTGTGGTTTTTTTTTTGTGTTTCCAATGCCCCACAGTTTTGTCTAGATTTTGATATATGATTACTTTAGTTGAATACGAGAATACTGATAAGCAACAAACAACGGCACAAAGACATGACTCAAATAACTTAACAAAAAAAAAAAACAGAAATACGAAAAATTACAATGTATCATATTATTTTTATCCACATTCCATTAATTTTATCCACATTCATTATCGATTTCGATTCGATAACAATTCCATAAATTTATTCCATTGAACCGTATTGAACCTTCTTAATTTTGAAATAGCTACAGAAATGGAAAGTTTTTTTTTAGAAATATTTCACATGTATTGTATATATTTAATTGTTACTTACCGCCAACCACCGTATCCAGATATAGTCAATAGCACCGCAATGGCCAGTGCAGTGCCAACAGCAAGTGGTGCCGTCTCATCACGATATGAACCAGTTGCACTACAATGGAAAGAAGGACCCCATTTACCAGAATCCTTGAACATGAAGCTTTGCATATGTAGATCACGCAAATAGATACGTGCAATATGTCCAGACAAATCACCAGAATCGTGTGGTGCATACAAGATAACAGTTTGCTCCTTATCACAAACGTAGGATTTTCCCACTGGTGTGGGGAAATACATTGGCGTTTGTGCTGGTGAGGTTAGTTTCACATTCAGATTGGGTCGATCCGGATGCTCGAACAATAAATTTGATGAGGAGTATGTCAGCTCAAAGAGATTAATATACCAGCCCTCTCCGCCGGACGACTATGTTGTTAAATAGATATTAACTTTGGTTAACCTTTGACCCTATTTACTTATTAAACAACCATCCGCCCACATACACATTGGCATAGACATACCTTTTTAAATGTCATGGACAGCCTAAAGCCCTTGAAATCCATAGACAATACTTCATAGTTGGACTCATCGCATTCACCTGATAACTGTGGACTATCTGGCATATATAGATCAGCCTCAACATCCTCATTCAACTTATTACGATAACGTATGCTTATCAAGCCATCAACCTGCATTAGGATGCAGGTGATGCCATTTGTGGCATTAAAACGGTAGATTGATGAAGTTGCATCATGATTCATTGCCGATGCCTGTAACACAAAACGGGGAAAATAGAAACCACAAACAAAAAAAAAAAAAGAAAAAACAAAACGGTAACAAAAAACGATGCAATGCAATACTTACAGATGGTGATTTAGTTGTATATTTGGCGACTCTTGGAGTTTTTGTTGTATATGCGCCCAGCTGTAATCCTTGAGCATTTGATACTGCAAGGAAACACACAAAACGCATGACAAACAATTGCACAATTTCATTTTCATTTGGTATTTTACGAGTAAGTCACTGTGTCAGTCCTCTACTGTCCTCCGTACTATTGATTTTTGTATCCCTCAACCCCTAGAGATGCTCCACACCCGCTAACCAACCAACATTGAAATAATGGGCTGGCCCTTGGTGACGGACTTAAAGAACTTACCAAAGAACATTAGTAGTAGACAATAAATGATATTAAACATTAATCCTTTGGCAAACTTAAGTTCACCGTTATTCCCAAGCAATTTCAACATTTTTTCCTTTTTCTTTCTCTTTGAAATCTATTAATTAATGTTTTAAATAAGATTTTTCCTTTCTGTTTTACGTGTTAAATTTTATATCAGGGGAAATAGCTACGTGTGTCACGCTTTGAGTCCTGCGCACAACTGTGACATTTAGTCCGTAACGTAACGTATATACGTCCTTTCTTCATATATTTGCACCCGATTCAAAAACATACTCGTTACTACCGAACCGTAAGATGTCCATTCGGTTTCCATTGATTTTAACTCTCGCTTTCTATTACACTAAAATCTACTGCGCAGTCGCCTAAATTCTATTACGCTAAGAGCATCGTATTTTGAATGGCCAAAAAACTATGATTAGAACTTTGATTTACAATCCAGGTCATAATAATGGAGATTTAATACAAAATATATATAATAATATAATATAATATGTATAATTTAATACAAGAATATTGTTTTAAATTTTGCTCAAATAAATTTTTATAACTATTAAACTGAAATTGTTAAATAATTCTGGACACAAGCGGAAGCATTATTGCATTCCATTAAAAATATTATATTTAGATATGAATCTTGAAGTACGCAATAAAATAGATAATATTTCTAAATAAAATTATTATTTTTACATAATAAAATAATATTCAATTTGTTGTTAATAATAACTTCTTTACTTAATTTAGAAGAAGCTATATATGATCTCTATTTCTCTTTCTCTCTGTCTTTGTTTTCCCATTGCTCTCTCTCTCTCTCTTTCTCTCACTCTCTCTCTCTCTGTTCCATATAATATTATTAGATAGACTTGTGTGCGCCCATTGACTAGATTATTAGGCCATTAATATATAGATATTTCTTCAATGAGAATTCTTTTTCTTTATATTTTATTTAGGAATGAGTGTCTATAATCTCTCTATGTGCACTATTTGGTTGGTCTTCTGCTCTTGGCATTGGCACCCACATCAGGTTTACTAACGCTATTTATAGTTGAGTAAACAAATGACAAACAAAAATATTGGATAATATGTCAACAATTGTTTAGGCAACAAGTTTAATAGCTAAATAAAATATAAAAACAAATCAGAAACATATAAAAATAAATTATATTTATTGATTGATTTTATTAGTTAATGGCTAAGTGCGTATATATATATATATATATATATATAAATAAATATATGTATATATATATTTAAGTATATAGAAATATTTATATATATTTATATTTGTGCATAACAACATTTATTATTTATATAACTAAAGGCATACAATATTTGCTTAATATATATTTTTAGACGCCATATCAGATCCGATGATGGCTTTAGCCAAAAGCGCTGCCTTGCATGGTTTCATGAATACACTACGCCTGATGAACCGGATACTCTGGGTATGTTTGTATATTTAGAATAATATGTCTTATAATAATAATATTAAATCTTATAATAGGGCCCGATGGTATGGAAAAATTTTGTGAAGATATTGGTGTCGAGCCCGAGAATATTGTGATGTTGGTGCTTGCTTACAAAATGGGCGCAACGCAGATGGGCTTCTTCAGTCAAAAGGAATGGTTAAAGGGTCTCTCAGATTTGGAGTGTGATTCGACAGCGAAAATGGTTGTGAAATTGGACTATCTGCGTAACATACTCAACGATCCCAACTGCTTTAAGAGTATATACCGATATGCATATGATTTTGCTAAGGTAATAATTTTAAATCAATTACAATACATTTAAATTTAGTTTTTTATCTTTGTTTCGATATTATAGGATTCAGATCAACGGAGTTTGGATATACTGACGGCTAAAGCGATGTTGCAGCTATTGCTGGGCAAACATTGGCCACTCTATCCACAATTCGCGCAATTCCTAGAGAAATCCAAGTACAAGGTTATTAATAAGGATCAATGGTGTAACATACTCGAATTCTCGCGCACTATCTGCAATGATTTATCAAACTATGATATTGATGGCGCATGTATGTGTAGTGTTATATTACATATTAAAATAAAAAATTTATTAATCATATATATACATATTATATATATTTAGGGCCTGTTATGCTGGATGAGTTCGTGGAGTGGCTGCGTTTGCAACGTGGCTTAGTCATTGTCAATTCAGGATCCAGCTGAGAGTTCCTGGATTGTGTACTTCTAGTTAAACTTTAGAAATTCAATGGAGTTCATGATGAGAGCAGTGGCGGAAATAAGACAAAATACACACACACACACACACTCAAAGCCTCCCATTTACACAAACACACACACACACACACAAACAACACGCTAACTCACAAACACACACATGGCACTTGAGACTGCGAAAAACTGGCAAAGCAAACCAACCAACTATAAAACTACAATATTGATATATATAAATATTTAATGTAATAATTTAATTGTAAACAACATTTAAAAACGAAACTACATAGAGTGTTATTTTTAAGGCATCACCGATAAAAACAACAAATTCTAATGCAAAAAAAAAACAAAAATTACAAATTAAGCCCAAAAAAAGAAAAAAAAACTTTAAGAATAAGAAGAAGAAAAATATCACGATAGCAGCAAGGAAGCAATAATCGAAAATGGAAAACAAAACATAAAACAAAGAAATATAAGAAATTAGGAAAACAATTTTCAAACAATAATAATTATACATATGATACAGTACAGTAAAAGCTACAATTAGTATAAATGTACCTTGGCTAAAAAATTATTGTACAGGAATTATTGTATTTTAGCTTTTACTGTACATCATGAAAAGTGCATAGTGAAAGCTTAGTAAGATAAAAATAACTCAAATCAATTCACTTTTCTGCACATGTGAAACAATTATGCAAGGAATTAATAAAGAGGGAAAGTCGTTAAGTCTAAAGACCATCTAATAAACGTATTAAGTGAGATCTGTTTTGTGTTAATAGTGTACGCTGCATTCAAAATACCTATATATATATATATATATATATATATATATATATATATATATATATATATGTATATATATATATTTCTTTTTTGTTTTTTTATTAAATATTAATTTAATACATCTATATTTATTTAAAAGTAATCAGAGGACTACAAAACATTTTTCTAACCATACATCTGATCCGCACCTGAAAACCAGAATATCTGTAAATTACTTTTTGTGTGCTTTATAAGTAGGCGGTGCATATACAAATGTTTTGAAATAACACAATCCAAAAAGGTTAGAAATTTTTCTTATAAATATCTGTATTGTATATAGATATGTATATCAAATTTTATTAAAAAATTTTTATCCACAAAACTCGGTTCTAGCGCAAAAATACAAAATTAAATAAATTATCCAAAAACAAACAAAAAAGTATAAATTTTCATGTGTTAACACTCAAAAATTTTCTGTAAAATTATTTTCAAGAATTTTATTTAAAATTGAGCTGGTTCTATTTTTAGTTAAAAAGTAAATTGCAGGGTGCTGCCAGACTATTAAAAAGTGCGAGACCGCGAACTTAAAATTTGGTATTTTGTTGCATATTAAGAAATAAAAAAAAAAAACGCGCCGCTTTAATTAAATTAAGTAAAATTTTTATTAAATTATTTGGTGTTAAAAAAATTTTCATCTAGTGACCTTTGTGTATTAACTTTATTGCGTCAAAATTTAAATAACCAACGGTAGCTTTTGACTAAAATTTGGGTGTTGCTCAACACTCTCAAATCAGAGTTGCAAATAAACAGTTCTTGTTTGTCATTTACTGACGCTGACGAACAACTTAAACTACCATTCAAATAAAACAAACTGTTTCGGCGCGTTCTCCGCTTTGTGCCTTTTATTCGTGCTGTTCTGGCATCGTTGCATCGTGAATTTTAATAATTGTTGGTGTGTTTTTGTTAGCTTATTTTATTATAACATATTTAAGTCAGTTTCCGTGCAGCGCAGTGTGATTTACTTCAAACAATTGTAACAAGCGAAAAAACACGCAAATCAAATAGCTCAAGAAATAATAGAAAAAAAAATCGAAAATATAACTAAAAAAGACAAGCCGAGAAAAATGGCCGCAAAACCAGAGGAGAAGACTACGGATATTCCTGATCGCCTTTTTGATGCTCATCATCGCAAAACCTACAAGCGTATGCGCTTTTTTGGAAAGGTATGACATAGACAGGTGAAGTACATAGCCTGGTTGACCATGCGCAGCTTGGCACAGATTTATGCAGCTGCCTAGCCAATCGCCTTTGAACATAACATGTGTGTTGTTGTTTTCGATGAATGCAACCATGTATATGTGGTCGTGTGTATGTCTGTTTCTTTGTATTTATATATGAACACATATGTTATGTGTATGTATTATAATTAGTGAGCGCACGCACTGCGAGTCCTGCCTATACTAAAAACAACGAGTTGGGTTTTTTGGCGCGTACTACACATAAATATATCTATATATATATATGTATGTGTTTGCCATGTCCGTACATACATGAGTATGTGTGGTAACATATACATATATATATATATATATATATGTATATATGTATATATATATATTATATGCAGGAAAGTTTTATTAAAAATGTTTAACATTTATTTATATAGGGTGGTTTTGCCAAGTGCTACGAAATTATTGATGTGGAGACAAACGATGTCTTTGCCGGCAAGATTGTTTCGAAAAAACTTATGATAAAGCACAACCAAAAGGAGAAGACTGCTCAAGAAATAACTATACATCGCAGTCTCAATCATCCGAATATTGTTAAGTTTCACAGTTACTTCGAAGATGTGCAGAACATTTACATTGTACTGGAACTATGCAAGAAACGCGTAAGTATTTAAAATAATATGTTGAAGTAATTGCAACACTGATAAAATATTTAATTTGATTGTTCTAGAATATATTTATTTTAAGATTATGATTGACATTGTTAATTATAGGCTATTTATTCTATATTATATTTAGTAGATGAATAGGACATGGCCAATGACAGTTATTAGTCTTAAATCAAATCTTTATTTAAAGGAAGTTTCAAATGTTTAAAATAACGTTAGGCATTATTAAATATGCATTATATTAAGCAAATTATTTTATTTAAATACTTTACACATATAATTTTCACAAAATCCTTTGCATAATGAACATACGTTACCAAGATTAATATATTTAATTTTGTTTTTTTTTCTATGTTTAGTCAATGATGGAGTTGCACAAGCGCCGTAAAAGTATTACAGAGTTTGAGACCCGTTATTACATATTCCAAATAATTCAGGGTGTTAAATATTTGCACGATAATCGCATTATTCATCGTGATTTGAAATTGGGTAATCTTTTCTTGAACGATATGTTGCATGTAAAGATTGGAGATTTTGGTCTAGCAACTCGTATTGAATATGATGGGGAACGCAAGAAAACCCTGTGTGGTACCCCCAACTATATTGCTCCAGAGATTTTGACCAAGAAGGGCCACTCGTTTGAGGTAGACATTTGGTCGATTGGCTGTGTCATGTACACGCTCCTGGTGGGTCAGCCGCCTTTCGAAACAAAAACACTGAAGGATACCTACTCAAAAATTAAAAAATGTGAATACCGTGTGCCTAGCTACCTTAGAAAGCCGGCTGCAGATATGGTGATTGCTATGTTACAGCCGAATCCGGAGAGTAGACCGACAGTTGCTCAGCTACTTAACTTTGAGTTTTTGAAGGCTTCTACAGTGCCCATGTTCTTACCAAGTTCATGTCTTACTATGGCGCCGCGTATTGGCGTAAATGATACCATCGAAGATCCTAACCAGCGTAGACCTTTGATGGAAATGAACGGCGTTAAAGACGATACCCGTTTAGAGTCCACATTCCTTAAGAATAATTTACATGATGCTATTACAGCATCGGCTCAAATGTGTCGCCATAACGAGGATTATCGTAGTGATATTGAAAGTTTGCATCAGCAATTAACTGCTCTCATAAATGACAAGGTTTGTATTATATAGAGGCTAAGTACATTATTAGATACGTCTTTTTGAACGTAATTTATTTCTGTCTATTATTTATTTCTAGCCTCGCTTGTTGCCAGGAAATCTGGGTGATGAGAATACCGATCCCGCTGCTCAGCCACTATTTTGGATATCGAAGTGGGTTGACTACAGCGATAAATATGGTTTCGGTTATCAGCTGTGCGATGAGGGCATTGGAGTCATGTTTAACGATACTACAAAACTGATTTTGTTACCCAATCAAATTAATGTGCACTTCATTGATAAGGAGGGCAAAGAATCGTACATGACTACGACAGACTACTGCAAGTCGTTAGATAAAAAGATGAAACTGCTCTCTTATTTTAAGCGTTATATGACTGAACATCTAGTAAAGGCAGGTGCCAATAATGTTACTGTTGAGAGCGATCAGATTTCACGTATGCCTCATCTACATTCATGGTTCCGTACAACTTGTGCTGTGGTCATGCACTTAACCAATGGATCAGTTCAGGTAATTACATTTTTTAAATATAGCATAATTGGAAAAAAAAAGATTAATTATTTTTCTTTCTTTTATTACTTCAGCTGAATTTCTCAGATCACATGAAAATCATTTTGTGCCCACGCATGAGTGCTATTACTTATATGGACCATGATAAGAACTTCCGTACATATAGATTTACAACTATTGCACAAAGTGGCATTTCTAAGGATCTTTATCAAAAGATGCGCTATGCTCAAGAAAAACTTAAAAAAATGCTTGAGAAGATGTTTGTTTAATTCAACACACATAATGCAACATAACTGGCTAACCGGCAACAATTTAGTTCAAAATAATTAATTCTCACAATCAGTCCATTACGTTCTCCATTTTAGTATATCTTTCGCATGTTTTCCAAATTCCAGTTGCCGTTCAATTTTTTTTTTTTTTTTCCAATTTCAATTCCGTTCCTTTAATGTTGAATATTAAGGTAAATGATGTCTGATTTTACACGAAATAAATATAGACTACAATGGGGATATCAAGTGTTCATTTTATTGCTCTGATAAATGTACTGAGCTAAGATCAGGATTAACATCTATAAATTATTTATTTGTACCCTAAATGCAAACAAAAACCACAGTTACAGATTAAAAACAACCATCTCAATAAATTTATACGTTGATTTTAAATATAAAGTCACTGTTAAATTAAAAAAGTAACTTATTTCTTACGTGATATTGATGATATAAAATAAAAAAAAAATAAAATAAAAATTAAATTTTAAATAAGTCGTCGGTTATTTTATATCGGAGTTACCGAACAAAAAGTATATATTATTTCTTATAAGTAAAAATATCGGACCTATTGGTGTAGAACAACTGGTATTTTTTTAAAGGATTTATATATAATGAAATTGATAAGAAATAAATTTTAGGAACTATGTAATTCATTATATTTACTTGTGTCTTCGATGCCAAGTTAGTAATTACAACGAATGTCATTTATGATTTATATGCGCATCTATATTTTAGTATTTTTTATTTTGGTGTAAATTAGTACATTTCTGATTGTGAAAGTGGTAACACTTATATGCGTTTTCGTATTGATTTTATTTTCTGAAAAATTTAAGAGAGAAGCTGCGAAATACATATTAAAAACTCATTGAAACGTAACAATAGTTGCATCTAAATGCAATTTAGTGATAAAAAAAAACACATTTGTAATAATGGGCGACAATGAACAAAAAGCCCTTCAGCTTATGGCTGAGGCGGAGAAAAAGTTGACTCAACAGAAGGGTTTTCTCGGCTCACTCTTTGGGTGAGTAATAGTGTTCTTCCAAATTTGTGTTATCATTGTTTTGCATATTGCTGAAGTTAACAATTTATTATTATTATATTTTATCATTATTTCTATGGCCATATAAGTATAGATTTGTGCGTAGTCATTATCTTATGTACAAATACCTTCTATATACTAATGTATGTATATATACATATGTATATATACATATAATAGTATACTTTTATTTACGTGGTTAAACAGAGAAAGCTGCGACTTATCCTCATACAAATCTATGCATACTATATTTTGCTACTGGCTTACGCTGTTAAGAAATTTAGGCCGTTATTGCAGTAATAATATTAAATATAGTAATTCTGTAAAAATTACATAGTTAAAGTATGATTCGTATAGCGTATATCGGCAGCAATAACTGTTTAATAGGGATATCGCAAATATTGTCAGGAATAAATTAACCGCAGACACCATAAAATATTTTAAGAATCATGAATTTTTTACATACAAATGAAACTCTTTTATTTAATGTTTTGTGAATACTGGACCATAGAAAATACATATGTGATGAAATAGAATCGGTTTAGCCCAAAGCAGAGAAAGGATAAATTAATAAACTATCAAATATTTTAAAACTAATTTAGTTAATAGTTTAAAGTTCACACTAAATTGAGTGTTAAAACTGGTCATTATTAGTTATTATTTAGTGATAGATGATCTTAATTTACTTTGAAAGAGTTTCTTTATATAATATTTAATCTCATTGCAGTGGCTCAAACAAGGTGGAAGATGCCATTGAGTGTTATCAGCGGGCTGGCAATATGTTTAAAATGTCCAAAAACTGGACAAAAGCCGGGGAATGCTTCTGCGAGGCAGCTACCTTGCATTCGCGTGCTGGGAGCCGTCATGATGCAGGCACATGCTACGTAGATGCATCCAATTGCTATAAGAAAGTGGATGTTGAAAGCGCCGTTAATTGTCTGATGAAGTCTATTGACATTTACACTGATATGGGACGCTTTACAATGGCTGCGAAGCATCACCAAAGCATTGCTGAAATGTATGAGACGGATCCTAATACATTGGTAAGTTGTGTATACTTTAAATACTTCATATAACAAAATTAATATTATATTTATATTATATAACGTACAGGCTAAGTCTATACAACACTACGAGCAGGCGGCCGATTATTTTAAGGGTGAAGAATCGGTTAGCTCGGCCAATAAGTGTATGCTAAAAGTTGCTCAATATGCAGCCCAGCTAGAGGATTATGAAAAGGCAATAAACATATACGAGCAGGTTGCTGCCTCATCCCTTGAGAGTTCGCTGCTTAAGTACAGCGCCAAGGAGTACTTCTTCCGTGCCGCTCTTTGTCATCTGAGCGTCGATTTGTTGAACGCGCAACACGCAATAGAGAAATATGCGCAACAATATCCAGCATTCCAGGATTCACGAGAGTTCAAGCTCATTAAGGTATTTTCAGTTATAACTTAGTAATACATTACTATAATTTTTTATAAATTTTGACTTTTTCAGGTCTTGTGTGAGCATCTTGAGGAGCAGAATATCGAGGGTTTTACAGAGGCTGTCAAGGATTATGATAGCATTTCTCGCTTGGATCAGTGGTACACAACAATATTGCTTAGAATTAAAAAAGCCGCTGATGAGGATCCTGATTTACGATAAAAATAATAATGGCAAATCTATTAACGTATATAAATACATACCTAATACACTTATTAAATGCTTTCTTCTCAGTTCCAAAATCAATAATTAACTAAGTATATATATATATATATATATATATATATATATATATATAACACAACTCAACGAAATTCTAGTAAAAGCACATAAACTAATTTTATCCTTTTTAAAAATAAAAAAAACCTTTAACAAGTTTAGCACAATAATATAACTAAAAATTTTCCCAACTGGAACTATACTAGCAATATTGGAATTGTTATAAAAATGTTATAATGGTTATATGATTTGTTGAAAATATATATATATTTTTTTATTATTTAAAAGTTAACATAAATGATTTTGAATGCAAAAATCGTTTATTTATATATATATTTTTTTTTAACCTTTTCCTAGATTTGTTATATTGTCATTACGGTAGTGAATTTAAATAGCTCCATTGCAACAGATTTATGTTGTATAGTGTTCCTTTTTTTGTTACATTTCCAAATGAAAAATGTCAATTGACAATGTGTAGGAAATACCAGAAAATCAATTATAAAACAAATAGTTTCAAGTCAAAGTAAACAGTTATCTCAGATCATTTACAACATATATATGCACCTCTATCAAGGATAATATTATGTAAATCTTAAAAAAAAAAAATAAGCACATAATTCAAAATTAACACAGTTAATAATTAAATTAAAAGGAAGAAATATTAATATTTAATGTAGTTTTTGAATCTAATTTCCATACCAAAATATTTAAAGTAAAAAATTAAATATGAGAAATTTTGAAAAAAAAAAAAAATGTTAGTAAAAATAAAGTAAAATATAAATGAGGGATATATGCATATTACAAATATTTAAAAAAAAATAAAATATATATATATATACATATAAATATTTAAACAAATAACCAAATAATTGTTTGGCTAAAAGAAATAGTTTTTTAGCATATTTGAGGGTCGCAGTTAAAATATTTAAAAATTCCATCTCAGAATATATGAAGCAAAAAAAAAAACAAAAATATTGGGATATCCAAAAATAAATTAAATGAATTATATAAACATAAAAATATATGAATATAAGAAATAAAAATTTTACTCGTAAACTGTTTCGGTGTGTAGAAGCTTAAAGTTACTTAAAGATCATTTTGGCAAATAATAAATAATTCGAATTAAACGTTTAACTAACTATCATATATATATATATATATATATATATATATATATATTTGATGAATATTCACTAATCTTAAGAAGGCAATACCTTGTTGGAATTCATTCTTCAGCCATTAATATGAGCGCTGTTGGATTGTAATCTTGATTGGATACATTTAATGACGTTTGAAATACCGGTTAGACAATGTTAAAATAACGGAAAAACTAGTGAAGATTAGTTAAAGAGCAAAATTGCCTTTAATCACTAAAAGAACTAAAAATATCTTTTCATTGTTACTGTGGCTGCAATATATGAAAGTGGTCAGATCCTGCCAGTTCCAATAAACCTTAACTTATTATTATTATGATCATTATTTAAAAGGCAATTAATAATGATATCATGCTTACAACATCTATGTATGTACATAGGGATAAATATATATATACTTCTTTCAATAAAAAGCACTTAAATAAATATAATATATAGTAAATATATAATGTATAGTATATATATATCACAATATATATACTATATATATATATATATATATATGAAAGAATTCCTGTCTTACTGGTGACATGCCATTATCTCATTCTATTTTTTTTTTTTTTTAAATATATTTTTTTTGTTTCTTTCTCAGACAATGGGTTTTTCCCGCATTAAACGCGTAATTATCAGTACTTTTGATTTATCTTTATCACTGTCATATTTCATGTATTAAATGATTGTTTTAAAGATTTATATAAATTCTGATTTATGATTTAAAAGCGTAAGTTTACAAATTTCAAATACTCAACAAAATGATTTACAAAGAAATAGGCAATTAAAAAGAAAAATTTTTCTATTCAAATTTTCATTCATTAATTTATTCTAAATAATCTTTCTTTTCAACTACTAGCTTCTCTGAAGGGATTATTTATTGTTCTATATTTAAATATTAAATATACATTGCGGGCTTATTCTTTAAGTCTGATGAAACTAAAAGCGATCGCAGTTATGTTGTTTGAGAAAGAGCTTTCAAATGACATTTATTATATCTCGCTCGTGCTACCTATGTATGAGAGGAACAAGCATATAAAAACAAGCAAGTAAAGGTGCAAAAAATTAAGTTCAAGTTGATGTTGACTTACACAGAAACTATTTAGTCTAACTAATTTTCTTACTGTCGTCTGTAAAAAGCAGCAAAAGTTCAATGGCACCCAATATAAACGAAAATACAGAAATAAAAAATAACATTCTGATGCTATCAACTATTTCTTTAAGTGTACTATAAAAGTTGCGCGCTAACCCTTACATCAATGATCTCTGAGCAACAACTATTATTGACTTGCTTAACGCAAACAACTTATGATCAATACTTCGGCAATAACCGATCGCTCTATTTTCGCAAGCGGCACGAAGATGCTTATGTGTTTTTCCGCGAGGAAACTAGTGTTGGGGAAATTAACAAAATGCCCGATTTGTAATGTCAGGGTATTCATCAGCATGTGTCAGTAAATGGTTCAAGCTAACATGAAGCCGAGCTTTGTTGGCTGAAGGTCTGTACACAATAAAAATTGAACACAGTTGCTTATCAGCTTCAGACGGATAAGCCCAGCACTCCGATCTCTCTTTGCATCTTTGAATCGGTCAATGCCAGTAGGTTTACTGTTCTCTGTGCGTTAGGTACGGCTCTTTCGGCTCTGAGTTAATCAAGCTAATAAAAGATATTAACAAATTTAACATTTATGATATACAAGTATAACATTTATATATATAACAATATAAACTCGTAATATTTGCTTTAGTATATGTATAAAACAACTGTAGTAAAACAAATACATGTATGTTTTTTTTTATAAAAATATATAAGAGTGTATACACAGTCAGATTTATATGTTAATGTATACTCACATCGTTATATATATATATATATATGTATATATATAGAGTGAGATTCATTGCATTCCGGTTTTGAATTAAACAACAGCAACAACAAAAGCAACAGTAACAACTACATCAACAAAGGCAACGAAGTCAAATGAAATAAAATCTTGGGACGTCGGTAAATTGGCTACTTTATATTCAAAACAACACAAAAATTCCAATTAATTAAACAATTCTCTATCATACTATACATATATTAATACATATACACACACATGCGTATGCTACATATATATAAATATATATAAATTTGCTAATAATCATGTTTATTTAAATTTCAATACTTACAAGTTAATCTTCTCTTGCTTGTAGAATCGTTTGGTTGGTTGAATAAACAATCTCAGTAAATAGGAAACAACACAATGATTAAACCAGGTAAAACCCCAAATTTTATATAATTTATAAATTCGGTACACTTTTATTATAGTTTTTATTTTTGGTAAATTAAGTTTCTTATTAAATTGTATAACGTCTGCTTTTCTTGAAAGATAAGATCAGTCAACAAATCGACAAATATATATATATATATATATTTTTTCAATAAAAATTATTTATTTTTTCCTTTTAATTTTCTTGTGTAAAATATAAAGTCTTTAAAATAATCTGAAAATTTAAGGTCAATAATGATAAGACTTGTGCTAAGAAATATATATAGATTTATATTATAATACATATATAAATTATTATATAATATAGAAAGAGTTGTACGCGTTCTTGCTGGAACGCTCATACTGGTTGCGAGCTTCCATTTTTGCATTGCGCAGACGCCTCCGCAATTGTCCTTCGGAAATAGTTTACAGCCGTTGACACCATCGGCGACCTTTCAATCCCAAAATAATCCAAATTATGCTTTAAAATCAAATTTCGATGATGAAGTTTTACGAAAAATTGCACAAGGTGCACAGGAGTTTGGACTGGAACTTCTATGGCGCATCTCTCTGGGAGTGGAGAAGGCCAACAAGGACTTTATGATATCACCATTCTCTATATGGTCCCTGCTTATACTACTTTACGAGGGTGCTGATGGACGAACATATGAGGAACTGCGCAATGTGCTCCATATTAATGTCAATGATGACCAATTACGAGCCGTTTACCGTGTTTGGAGCTCATTTCTAAAGTAACCTATTCATTTTATCTATTATATTTAATTGTTATGATAAATTAATTTCTTTTAGTGTTAATACATCCACAATTGAGGTTGCCTCTCTGCAAGCTTTGTACACAAACAAGGACTTAAAAATTAAGCAAGGTTATCAGGATGCAGTTAATTCATATAATGTAGATCGTATGGAGGTTGATTTCTATCAACGAGAAACGGTATATTTAATCAATGAGGCAGCCAATCGCACAACCCGAGGTCTTATACCTTATGTTGTGCTGCCTCAAGATATTCATGGAGCCCAGATATTTATGATGTCCTCACTCTTCTTTAAGGGAGACTGGAAAGTAATATAACACAGCTAAAGCTTCTTGATACGTATAAGACTAAGAAGTAAATGTTTCCCTTACAGTATCCATTTAATGTGTCATTCACCCATACGGAGCCATTCTACGATGAAAATGGACAAGTGATTAGTCAGGTGCAAATGATGGCACAAACGGGAAACTTTGCCTATGCCACCGACATTGAAGGACTTGATGGTTACTTACTAGAACTACCATATGGCGCGCAAGATCGTCTGTCTATGATTATTGTGCTACCAAAGCGCGGGTTTAAGCTCAATGACATCGCAAACAACCTTAAAGATTTGGGCTTAAAACCAATTTTACAGAGACTGGCACAGTTCAGACAACAACAGTATGAAGATAACGAAGTAGAGGTTATTCTGCCAAAGTTTACTACAACGACTGACTTTAAATTGCGTAAAGTCCTTAGAGAGGTAAGTAAATTTATATATGTAAACTACACGCTGGAACCTTAATTAATATGAGATACAACTCTGTAGATGGGCATACGGGATGTGTTTGATAAAACTAACGCAAATCTTGGAAGAATGGCCAGTGGCTTATTTGCCAATATCTTTGTACACGCTACCAAAATCATTGTAGATGAGAAGGGCACAACTGCAGCCGGCGTCACCGGTGCTTCTCTAAGCAATAAGTCATCACCACCAAAATATCAACTTAACAAACCCTTTCAATATATGATTGTGGAGAAGTCAACAAGTCTCTTACTTTTTGCTGGCCAAGTGAGGAATCCAGGGGCATTTTAAGCTTAGTTTTTTTTTTAATGTTATTACTTAAATAAACTATAAACGAGGTACCCGATTATTTTTTTGCCCGGCCTGCAGCTTTTTTGCCACCAATAGGCTGTTGCTTGTCCTTGCTGGCTTTACTGGATATAAGCGGGTGAGTTTCTATAAATAAAAAAAAGACGGAAACATGAGCTGATTTTATCTATTAATTAAATGAAGAATATAATGATGTTTACCATCAGTGGGGGCATCCGGCAGGCTGACATCAAGCGTACGTCTACGTTTGGAAGCCAAGATGTCATCTTCATAGTCACGTGAATCGTTGCCCATTAGTGTTGTGCTGGACTCTAAACTGTCTTGTGCCGTCCAGCCATCCTCGGGGTCTTCAACCTCGGGTGCCATTGGCAGGAATTGTAAAGCATTTTCATCTTCGCCTTCCTCATCAGAGGAACAAAATGCGGCAACTGGTTCTACTTTTTGTACATCAACTTCTATTTCCTCATCCTGTTGCGCATCAGCATTTAAGTCCACTGACTTATCCTCATCGGCTATGTCAAATTCGGATTCACGCTCTTCGTACTCAACGTTTTCGTCAAGTTCTTTAAAGTCTGGCGCAAAAGCAGACCAATTCTCCACCTGATTTTGTGCCCAAATCGAAACTAATCCTGAACTAATACTAGCTATTATTGGACGAACTGGATGCCATACCACATCCAGCAGCAGTTCACCCTTTGTACCATGCAAAATCTTGACCAGATTACCAATTGACTTCTCCCAAATATACAGTGCATGCTGTCTTGCACTGCCCGCGCAAATATATTCTCCATCGCCCGAAAAACAACACTTCTTCCAAGTTGTTCTATAAATACAATTAAAGTAAAACTCTGAAGGTGTGCAAAAGAAAAAAAAAAATTGCTTACTTGTTGACCAAGTCTTGTAGCTTTTGTATAGGTTCCGGTTCTCCATCCTTTCCCAATGCAATTATCTCCTTTGAGTCGTACACGCGTATCACGCGATCCGATGTATTTATGAGAAAAGCACTAAAGAAGAGTTCAAGTTATTTAAGATGTTTTTTTGATGGTTAAAAGAATCGATTTATGATAAACATACTCGCCACGACGTGCAAATTCGATGCTTTTGACTGCAGTCGCACTGGATGTGCCAACTATAATGCGAAAACTGGCAACCACCGCGAATGTCTCCACATCTAGAACAAGTATTTTTCCTTTAGCGTTTCCTGTATATATGTGCTTGCCACGTCGATCAAAGGAGGCAACTATATTTAAATCGCCCTTCCAAATCAATAACTATTATTAATACATTATTATATTATAATATAAATTACTTACATCTGAATCTAGTGGAAGACATCGGTGTGAACCGGCAATTTTAACTAAAACAGCAGCATATCGCATAGGGCATACTAATAGCCGACAATCGTTACGTGGATCAAATTGGATCTTAAGCACTGGTGAGGGAAAACGATATTTGTGCTCCAATTCACCGGTTAGAACATCCCATATGCAGACATTGTTATCAGTTGACGCAGATAGTAGCTAAAATTACAAATTTTAATATATTATATATTATTATTTTGAAGTGAAATTGGTCTACCTTGTGACCATTTCTTGTCCAGCTTAGACTGCAGACAGGATGAACATGAGCAGATATTATTTTGGCAATGCCGCGCGTTAAAAAATCCCAAATCACAATGCGACCATCATTACAACCTACAGCTAACAGAGTACCGTATTTGTTATAGGCGCATGTCACTGCCAGCGATATGCAGTCCAAAGAGCCATCGAACTCCTCAGGATAATTTTGACCGAAGGATTCTGTTAAATAAAAAAAAAAAACTTCAAATCATATCTGTTGTTAAGCAAAAAAGCTTAACTTACCTAGCAGTTCCAAATTCATGTTTGGGTTCTTCCTCTATGATTTTTGCCATTCTCCTATTTATATCATTATGGTCACCAATGTTTTATCGAACTATCGATATATTTCGTTTTGTTGGTAGGAAATTTAAAAACAGAAACTACTGCTGTTAATAATAATAATGTCTTTATAATAAAAGATATTTTTTATTATTTCATGGCATTTGATTTGCATTATTAATGTTCAATGCAAACATGCAAACATATATATATGTACATATATTTATATACATATATTTATATACATTTTTTACCTTATTTTTTCATGTAGAAAAATAACTTTATTTGCAGGCATTCTCAATTTTGCATAATATGTAACTTTTTAATTTTTAAACTAAACTGTGAGGTATGAGTGTGCGAGCAACTTTAATTTAATTTTTTTTTTTAAATTGCTTGTAACGTCCACTGTTTTTTTTTATTTGTTGAATTAGTCATGAATTGATGAACCGGAACTAGTTACATATAAATAATATTCCTCGTACTTGGTATAAGTTTCCTTTTAACATTCGGTCACACTACATCTGAGTGGGTTTCGTGCGCACGTTGTACGTAAAAGTTTTATAAATCAATTTTAATTATCTAAAAGTTACTTAAGGATAGTAAAATAATATACAAACGTCAACTAACTATATAATTCTATAAACAATAAGCAATTGGAGTATATATTTCGACTTTGTTTGTGCTTGCGAAATTATTTTTGTGTCGACGTCACCTTTGGAGCCCCACTCCCGCACTCTCTCTGTCTCTCTCTCGTGCTCATTTTGCAGCTCTCATTCTCCCCTTAGTGAAGTGAAATAATAAGTTTGATTTTCAATTCAAGTTTAAAATATTTTGTCATTAATATTTTCGAATACATTACATTTGAAATAGTTGTATTTCGTATGTATTTAAAAACAAAAATTTTTCCAAAATTTGTAATAACCCCACCACCCAGTTAATTGCTGTTTCTCTTTCGTCACAGCTTTCGTGATTTTACTTGCATATGTATGTACATATGTATGTACACACAACATCTGCATATACATATTTATGTTTTGTATGTAATTATTTTTTTAGTGTATTCATCGCACAAACCACGTTAAAAGGAAGAACGTGAATGTGTATGTAATACAAAAAGACAACACAATACCAAATACCATAAATTAAAAACTGAAACTCAATCTGAAAAATAACAACAATCGACGTTACATTTCCATTTCCTGGCAGTGCATGTGAAAGTCTACAGAGGCGCAGGAAATAGCACAGGCCGCAGTCTTTCTCACGTTTTTCTCCCCCAATTTGCACAAAGGGCCGTAAATAAATAAGCAAAATGTCTGGCGAAGAAACGTCTGCTGATCGCAATGTAGAAATATGGAAAATAAAGAAGCTCATCAAAAGCCTGGAAATGGCACGTGGGTGAGTAAACTTATATCATATTTATTGTCAATTCAACACATTTTTTTTCTTAATATTTGCTCCATGATTTTTCTCTTTTATTATTGAGAATACACACGAAACATTTTGGATTATGGGGTGTGGGGGCGGAGGCAGACTTGCAGCGCGCCGCCGCCGCACATAAAAAAAACAATGGAGGGAGTGAATATTTTGTACTCACCCTCTGTTGCTTACAAAAGTAACACTCATACTTAGAAACAAAAAAAAAAAAATAGTGCTATTTAAAAACAAAGAATGGTTGGGCATGTTAAGCATGCATATGAACAAAAAGATACATTTACTTAAGGCATTACACGCTTGGTTACATGCAAATGCTTAACCTGTAATTTCGTGTTTGAATTGGTTAAAAAATGGCAGAGAATTGGTTTAAACCACTTCGGTTATGTGCGTGGCTGGTGTGTTGGTAACAAACAAAATGCGCCATTGTATCTGTGTGGCGTTGCCCCAATACGCACACAATAACATATAATGACTCTCAGCTGTCAATGTATGTTGCTAAAGCTCTCGCGCGCGCGCTCTTTTTTTCTTTTTTTTTGTTTTTTTGTTTCAAAAACTTTGAGAGCAACACGTTTTTGTCAGGTTTTTATCAGTTCAAACCAGACTAAGGCTGAGTAAACGCAGTCCAACAAAAACATTAAAAGCAATGAGTAATGCGTGAAGCTAATGCTAATGCTGTGTTGGCAACAAACTGAAACATTACTTGTAACTGATTAGTAGGACAGGCTCCTTTCGTGTATTTCATGCCAATAAATACATATACAAATCAATTTACACACATAAGTATGCATTTAAATGTATGTATGTGTACGTGAGCGTGTGCTTCTCTCACGCTTTTACGAAACACTCTATGTTAACCTTTTACTCTCCCTCTTTATTGTTTGCTCTGTCCTTCTGCTCTAAGCGGCATTATGCCGCCACACGTTTACCGTAAAAAGGTCAAACATCTATGTGTGAGTAACAGATATATTGATATCTGTTTCTACGGATCTCACAAACTTAAAAGGCCACCTGAGGCGGACACAACCCGAAAATTGTCAATATATATATATATGTATAAACTATAATGTATTAGTATTAGTATTATACAGATGTTGTCCTTTTAAGATGATAATAATACGAATATTCATATAAATTTTGCATATTTACCATATGTAATTTTTTTAATTAAAGAAAAAATACTTACTTATTCTGTTTTATTACAGAAATGGCACCAGCATGATTTCATTAATTATTCCACCTAAGGATCAAATTTCCCGAGTGAGCAAAATGTTGGCTGATGAATTTGGTACGGCATCCAATATTAAGTCGCGTGTGAATCGCCTTTCCGTCCTGGGCGCTATCACGTCAGTGCAGCACAGACTTAAGTTATATACCAAAGGTTTGTTCAATTAATTCGATTAAATTTAGTTTAAAAAAAAAATTACAATAATATAAACTTATTTTAGTGCCTCCAAACGGTTTGGTCATCTATTGTGGTACAATTGTGACGGAGGAGGGCAAAGAAAAGAAAGTTAATATTGATTTTGAGCCATTTAAGCCCATTAATACCTCGTTGTATCTGTGCGACAACAAGTTCCATACAGAGGCACTCACTGCCCTGCTTGCTGATGATAATAAGTTTGGTTTTATTGTGATGGATGGTAACGGAGCACTCTTCGGTACCCTGCAAGGTAATACACGTGAGGTGCTGCACAAATTTACTGTCGATCTGCCGAAAAAGCATGGACGCGGTGGTCAATCTGCGCTACGTTTCGCCCGTCTTCGTATGGAAAAGCGTCACAATTATGTGCGTAAAGTGGCGGAAGTTGCCACACAATTGTTCATAACAAACGACAAGCCAAACATTGCTGGTCTCATTTTGGCCGGTAGTGCGGATTTTAAAACTGAGCTCAGTCAATCGGACATGTTTGATCCTGTAAGTAGCTTAAATACTATAATTTATTTTTATACAGAATCATCAGCAGTAGATATATATTGTATTCTTGAGCAGATATAACTAATATATAACTTTAAATTTACAGCGTTTACAATCGAAAGTTATTAAACTGGTGGATGTATCTTATGGTGGTGAGAATGGTTTCAATCAGGCCATCGAATTAGCTGCTGAATCGTTGCAAAATGTGAAATTTATACAGGAAAAGAAACTCATTGGTCGTTACTTTGATGAAATTTCTCAGGTAAGATTCTAATACAGAAATATAAATTAATATTTATTTTTATAAAACTATTTATTATTTATTTAGGATACTGGTAAATATTGTTTTGGCGTAGAAGATACTTTGCGTGCCTTAGAATTGGGCTCTGTAGAAACATTAATTTGTTGGGAAAATCTTGACATTCAACGCTACGTACTGAAGAATCATGCCAACTCGACGTCAACGACAGTATTACATTTGACGCCTGAGCAAGAGAAAGATAAGTCTCATTTTACGGACAAGGAGGTATAATTAAATTCAAACTTATTTCATATTTACATTAGATTTATTTCTAATTTATATTAACTTTTAGAGCGGAGTAGAAATGGAATTAATCGAGTCTCAGCCACTTTTGGAGTGGCTGGCGAACAATTATAAAATGTTTGGTGCTACCCTTGAAATCATTACGGACAAATCTCAGGAAGGCAGTCAGTTTGTGCGAGGTTTCGGTGGAATTGGCGGTAAGTAAATTATTAATATTTATTTAAAATTAACTATTTAATAAATTCTATATATATTAATTATTATATATATACCAAATATGTATATAGTGCAATCAAGTGTAAGCTATTAAATTAATTTACGTATCTACTATTTCCATTCCTCTTCCTTCATGCTGCTTTTAAACGTAACTCTTTATGTAACACACTTGATCAAAATGACGTCGCTACTTGTGTATAATAATAATAATAATAATAATAATAATAATAATAATAATAATAATAATCATTATTATTTTAAATATATATATATATTCGTAAAATGTATATATATATATATATATATGCATAATAATATATATATATATAATGTGTGTGTTTAGGCATATTGCGCTATAAAGTAGATTTTCAATCGCTACAAGCCGATGAACCACTGGAGGATGTTGATCTTGATGATTATTAAACAAACAAAGAAATGATGAAAAAGCATTCGCACTGCAAAGATCGAAATCGGATCTCAACACACAATAATATTAACATTTGTTTATTTTATTTTCCTTTTTTATTTCTTTCTTTGGTTTAAACATTATTATGAAACGCCATAAACTGTTCAAAGATTGATGGGAACCAATTTACTTGCCGCATAGTTGTCAATATTCAAATTTCAATTAAACATTTTTTTTATTTTTTTTTTTAAACTTGGTTCTAGAAAGTAATAAGTTTATGTACATATGTTGGCCACGTTTCATATTTACAGACCAAAATAATTCAATTTTAGTTTTAGCAATTCAACAAAAAAAAAAAAAAAATAATTATATATTTATTTTTGATTGGACTTATAAATATTATTTCAATAGCCAGTCGCAGATTTGTTTTGATAGTTAACATTTTGCTTCTCAGATAAAGTAAATCTTAGCCCTAGATTGGTAACCTTTCGTCGTATCGACGAACATCGTTTTTAATTTTAACTTTCTCAATTTAAAAACAAACAAAACAAATATTTAATAATTATTTAAGAATAAAAGTTTTTAAATAATTATATAAGAATGAAGCGATATCAATTGTAAGTTACCTTTCTAGGAGTTATAGCAGCTTAGGATTACATTATCGGGTTTCTGTTCTTAAAATCAATAATTATAAAAACCTATAAAAATGTTTCGTGTTTTCAATCTGCCATGAAAAAGTAAATATGAAACAAACCTCTTATATCTTTAAAGTTTAAACTACTAAAAAAAAAATTAGACATTAGTTCAAGCAAAAATAACAAAAAAAAATACAAAAATAATACGTTTAAAATAAAGCAGTCATAAATATATATATATATATAAATATATATTTATTATATATATATATATAAATTCGCGAAACAGAATAATAAATTTAAAAATTGTATTTACAACAAGAGACGGGTTTAGCCTTCAGCAAAAATAAAAAACAAAAAAAAAAAAAAAAATAATTATAAAAACCAAGAATAATTAATGAAAGAGTTATATATAATAATAAAAGATTTGTCACTTTTCACCTGCTCTGCCGACCTTTATAAATGACTCCCGCTATAATAGATCAACCCTGTGGCAATAAGCGATTTTAAAACGATCCAAGTTAATGTGCAACTTGCGCTTGCATCATACAGTAAAAAAAGTAAAGTTTTACATTATTTTAAGGATCGTTTTAAAAGTTATACTCACTTATTGCCACAGGGTTGATCTATTATAGCGGGAGTCATTTATAAAGGTCGGCAGAGCAGGTGAAAAGTGACAAATCTTTTATTATTATATATAACTCTTTCATTAATTATTCTTGGTTTTTATAATTATTTTTTTTTTTTTTTTTGTTTTTTATTTTTGCTGAAGGCTAAACCCGTCTCTTGTTGTAAATACAATTTTTAAATTTATTATTCTGTTTCGCGAATTTATATATATATATATAATAAATATATATTTATATATATATATATATTTATGACTGCTTTATTTTAAACGTATTATTTTTGTATTTTTTTTTGTTATTTTTGCTTGAACTAATGTCTAATTTTTTTTTTAGTAGTTTAAACTTTAAAGATATAAGAGGTTTGTTTCATATTTACTTTTTCATGGCAGATTGAAAACACGAAACATTTTTATAGGTTTTTATAATTATTGATTTTAAGAACAGAAACCCGATAATGTAATCCTAAGCTGCTATAACTCCTAGAAAGGTAACTTACAATTGATATCGCTTCATTCTTATATAATTATTTAAAAACTTTTATTCTTAAATAATTATTAAATATTTGTTTTGTTTGTTTTTAAATTGAGAAAGTTAAAATTAAAAACGATGTTCGTCGATACGACGAAAGGTTACCAATCTAGGGCTAAGATTTACTTTATCTGAGAAGCAAAATGTTAACTATCAAAACAAATCTGCGACTGGCTATTGAAATAATATTTATAAGTCCAATCAAAAATAAATATATAATTATTTTTTTTTTTTTTTGTTGAATTGCTAAAACTAAAATTGAATTATTTTGGTCTGTAAATATGAAACGTGGCCAACATATGTACATAAACTTATTACTTTCTAGAACCAAGTTTAAAAAAAAAAATAAAAAAAATGTTTAATTGAAATTTGAATATTGACAACTATGCGGCAAGTAAATTGGTTCCCATCAATCTTTGAACAGTTTATGGCGTTTCATAATAATGTTTAAACCAAAGAAAGAAATAAAAAAGGAAAATAAAATAAACAAATGTTAATATTATTGTGTGTTGAGATCCGATTTCGATCTTTGCAGTGCGAATGCTTTTTCATCATTTCTTTGTTTGTTTAATAATCATCAAGATCAACATCCTCCAGTGGTTCATCGGCTTGTAGCGATTGAAAATCTACTTTATAGCGCAATATGCCTAAACACACACATTATATATATATATATTATTATGCATATATATATATATATATATACATTTTACGAATATATATATATATTTAAAATAATAATGATTATTATTATTATTATTATTATTATTATTATTATTATTATTATTATTATACACAAGTAGCGACGTCATTTTGATCAAGTGTGTTACATAAAGAGTTACGTTTAAAAGCAGCATGAAGGAAGAGGAATGGAAATAGTAGATACGTAAATTAATTTAATAGCTTACACTTGATTGCACTATATACATATTTGGTATATATATAATAATTAATATATATAGAATTTATTAAATAGTTAATTTTAAATAAATATTAATAATTTACTTACCGCCAATTCCACCGAAACCTCGCACAAACTGACTGCCTTCCTGAGATTTGTCCGTAATGATTTCAAGGGTAGCACCAAACATTTTATAATTGTTCGCCAGCCACTCCAAAAGTGGCTGAGACTCGATTAATTCCATTTCTACTCCGCTCTAAAAGTTAATATAAATTAGAAATAAATCTAATGTAAATATGAAATAAGTTTGAATTTAATTATACCTCCTTGTCCGTAAAATGAGACTTATCTTTCTCTTGCTCAGGCGTCAAATGTAATACTGTCGTTGACGTCGAGTTGGCATGATTCTTCAGTACGTAGCGTTGAATGTCAAGATTTTCCCAACAAATTAATGTTTCTACAGAGCCCAATTCTAAGGCACGCAAAGTATCTTCTACGCCAAAACAATATTTACCAGTATCCTAAATAAATAATAAATAGTTTTATAAAAATAAATATTAATTTATATTTCTGTATTAGAATCTTACCTGAGAAATTTCATCAAAGTAACGACCAATGAGTTTCTTTTCCTGTATAAATTTCACATTTTGCAACGATTCAGCAGCTAATTCGATGGCCTGATTGAAACCATTCTCACCACCATAAGATACATCCACCAGTTTAATAACTTTCGATTGTAAACGCTGTAAATTTAAAGTTATATATTAGTTATATCTGCTCAAGAATACAATATATATCTACTGCTGATGATTCTGTATAAAAATAAATTATAGTATTTAAGCTACTTACAGGATCAAACATGTCCGATTGACTGAGCTCAGTTTTAAAATCCGCACTACCGGCCAAAATGAGACCAGCAATGTTTGGCTTGTCGTTTGTTATGAACAATTGTGTGGCAACTTCCGCCACTTTACGCACATAATTGTGACGCTTTTCCATACGAAGACGGGCGAAACGTAGCGCAGATTGACCACCGCGTCCATGCTTTTTCGGCAGATCGACAGTAAATTTGTGCAGCACCTCACGTGTATTACCTTGCAGGGTACCGAAGAGTGCTCCGTTACCATCCATCACAATAAAACCAAACTTATTATCATCAGCAAGCAGGGCAGTGAGTGCCTCTGTATGGAACTTGTTGTCGCACAGATACAACGAGGTATTAATGGGCTTAAATGGCTCAAAATCAATATTAACTTTCTTTTCTTTGCCCTCCTCCGTCACAATTGTACCACAATAGATGACCAAACCGTTTGGAGGCACTAAAATAAGTTTATATTATTGTAATTTTTTTTTTAAACTAAATTTAATCGAATTAATTGAACAAACCTTTGGTATATAACTTAAGTCTGTGCTGCACTGACGTGATAGCGCCCAGGACGGAAAGGCGATTCACACGCGACTTAATATTGGATGCCGTACCAAATTCATCAGCCAACATTTTGCTCACTCGGGAAATTTGATCCTTAGGTGGAATAATTAATGAAATCATGCTGGTGCCATTTCTGTAATAAAACAGAATAAGTAAGTATTTTTTCTTTAATTAAAAAAATTACATATGGTAAATATGCAAAATTTATATGAATATTCGTATTATTATCATCTTAAAAGGACAACATCTGTATAATACTAATACTAATACATTATAGTTTATACAATATATATATTGACAATTTTCGGGTTGTGTCCGCCTCAGGTGGCCTTTTAAGTTTGTGAGATCCGTAGAAACAGATATCAATATATCTGTTACTCACACATAGATGTTTGACCTTTTTACGGTAAACGTGTGGCGGCATAATGCCGCTTAGAGCAGAAGGACAGAGCAAACAATAAAGAGGGAGAGTAAAAGGTTAACATAGAGTGTTTCGTAAAAGCGTGAGAGAAGCACACGCTCACGTACACATACATACATTTAAATGCATACTTATGTGTGTAAATTGATTTGTATATGTATTTATTGGCATGAAATACACGAAAGGAGCCTGTCCTACTAATCAGTTACAAGTAATGTTTCAGTTTGTTGCCAACACAGCATTAGCATTAGCTTCACGCATTACTCATTGCTTTTAATGTTTTTGTTGGACTGCGTTTACTCAGCCTTAGTCTGGTTTGAACTGATAAAAACCTGACAAAAACGTGTTGCTCTCAAAGTTTTTGAAACAAAAAAACAAAAAAAAAGAAAAAAAGAGCGCGCGCGCGAGAGCTTTAGCAACATACATTGACAGCTGAGAGTCATTATATGTTATTGTGTGCGTATTGGGGCAACGCCACACAGATACAATGGCGCATTTTGTTTGTTACCAACACACCAGCCACGCACATAACCGAAGTGGTTTAAACCAATTCTCTGCCATTTTTTAACCAATTCAAACACGAAATTACAGGTTAAGCATTTGCATGTAACCAAGCGTGTAATGCCTTAAGTAAATGTATCTTTTTGTTCATATGCATGCTTAACATGCCCAACCATTCTTTGTTTTTAAATAGCACTATTTTTTTTTTTTTTTTTTTTTTTTGTTCTAAGTATGAGTGTTACTTTTGTAAGCAACAGAGGGTGAGTACAAAATATTCACTCCCTCCATTGTTTTTTTTATGTGCGGCGGCGGCGCGCTGCAAGTCTGCCTCCGCCCCCACACCCCATAATCCAAAATGTTTCGTGTGTATTCTCAATAATAAAAGAGAAAAATCATGGAGCAAATATTAAGAAAAAAAATGTGTTGAATTGACAATAAATATGATATAAGTTTACTCACCCACGTGCCATTTCCAGGCTTTTGATGAGCTTCTTTATTTTCCATATTTCTACATTGCGATCAGCAGACGTTTCTTCGCCAGACATTTTGCTTATTTATTTACGGCCCTTTGTGCAAATTGGGGGAGAAAAACGTGAGAAAGACTGCGGCCTGTGCTATTTCCTGCGCCTCTGTAGACTTTCACATGCACTGCCAGGAAATGGAAATGTAACGTCGATTGTTGTTATTTTTCAGATTGAGTTTCAGTTTTTAATTTATGGTATTTGGTATTGTGTTGTCTTTTTGTATTACATACACATTCACGTTCTTCCTTTTAACGTGGTTTGTGCGATGAATACACTAAAAAAATAATTACATACAAAACATAAATATGTATATGCAGATGTTGTGTGTACATACATATGTACATACATATGCAAGTAAAATCACGAAAGCTGTGACGAAAGAGAAACAGCAATTAACTGGGTGGTGGGGTTATTAAATTATATAGTTCATTACATTTTGTATATTATTTTACTATCCTTAAGTAACTTTTAGATAATTAAAATTGATTTATAAAACTTTTACGTACAACGTGCGCACGAAACCCACTCAGATGTAGTGTGACCGAATGTTAAAAGGAAACTTATACCAAGTACGAGGAATATTATTTATATGTAACTAGTTCCGGTTCATCAATTCATGACTAATTCAACAAATAAAAAAAAACAGTGGACGTTACAAGCAATTTAAAAAAAAAAATTAAATTAAAGTTGCTCGCACACTCATACCTCACAGTTTAGTTTAAAAATTAAAAAGTTACATATTATGCAAAATTGAGAATGCCTGCAAATAAAGTTATTTTTCTACATGAAAAAATAAGGTAAAAAATGTATATAAATATATGTATATAAATATATGTACATATATATATGTTTGCATGTTTGCATTGAACATTAATAATGCAAATCAAATGCCATGAAATAATAAAAAATATCTTTTATTATAAAGACATTTTTATTATTAACAGCAGTAGTTTCTGTTTTTAAATTTCCTACCAACAAAACGAAATATATCGATAGTTCGATAAAACATTGGTGACCATAATGATATAAATAGGAGAATGGCAAAAATCATAGAGGAAGAACCCAAACATGAATTTGGAACTGCTAGGTAAGTTAAGCTTTTTTGCTTAACAACAGATATGATTTGAAGTTTTTTTTTTTTATTTAACAGAATCCTTCGGTCAAAATTATCCTGAGGAGTTCGATGGCTCTTTGGACTGCATATCGCTGGCAGTGACATGCGCCTATAACAAATACGGTACTCTGTTAGCTGTAGGTTGTAATGATGGTCGCATTGTGATTTGGGATTTTTTAACGCGCGGCATTGCCAAAATAATATCTGCTCATGTTCATCCTGTCTGCAGTCTAAGCTGGACAAGAAATGGTCACAAGGTAGACCAATTTCACTTCAAAATAATAATATATAATATATTAAAATTTGTAATTTTAGCTACTATCTGCGTCAACTGATAACAATGTCTGCATATGGGATGTTCTAACCGGTGAATTGGAGCACAAATATCGTTTTCCCTCACCAGTGCTTAAGATCCAATTTGATCCACGTAACGATTGTCGGCTATTAGTATGCCCTATGCGATATGCTGCTGTTTTAGTTAAAATTGCCGGTTCACACCGATGTCTTCCACTAGATTCAGATGTAAGTAATTTATATTATAATATAATAATGTATTAATAATAGTTATTGATTTGGAAGGGCGATTTAAATATAGTTGCCTCCTTTGATCGACGTGGCAAGCACATATATACAGGAAACGCTAAAGGAAAAATACTTGTTCTAGATGTGGAGACATTCGCGGTGGTTGCCAGTTTTCGCATTATAGTTGGCACATCCAGTGCGACTGCAGTCAAAAGCATCGAATTTGCACGTCGTGGCGAGTATGTTTATCATAAATCGATTCTTTTAACCATCAAAAAAACATCTTAAATAACTTGAACTCTTCTTTAGTGCTTTTCTCATAAATACATCGGATCGCGTGATACGCGTGTACGACTCAAAGGAGATAATTGCATTGGGAAAGGATGGAGAACCGGAACCTATACAAAAGCTACAAGACTTGGTCAACAAGTAAGCAATTTTTTTTTTTCTTTTGCACACCTTCAGAGTTTTACTTTAATTGTATTTATAGAACAACTTGGAAGAAGTGTTGTTTTTCGGGCGATGGAGAATATATTTGCGCGGGCAGTGCAAGACAGCATGCACTGTATATTTGGGAGAAGTCAATTGGTAATCTGGTCAAGATTTTGCATGGTACAAAGGGTGAACTGCTGCTGGATGTGGTATGGCATCCAGTTCGTCCAATAATAGCTAGTATTAGTTCAGGATTAGTTTCGATTTGGGCACAAAATCAGGTGGAGAATTGGTCTGCTTTTGCGCCAGACTTTAAAGAACTTGACGAAAACGTTGAGTACGAAGAGCGTGAATCCGAATTTGACATAGCCGATGAGGATAAGTCAGTGGACTTAAATGCTGATGCGCAACAGGATGAGGAAATAGAAGTTGATGTACAAAAAGTAGAACCAGTTGCCGCATTTTGTTCCTCTGATGAGGAAGGCGAAGATGAAAATGCTTTACAATTCCTGCCAATGGCACCCGAGGTTGAAGACCCCGAGGATGGCTGGACGGCACAAGACAGTTTAGAGTCCAGCACAACACTAATGGGCAACGATTCACGTGACTATGAAGATGACATCTTGGCTTCCAAACGTAGACGTACGCTTGATGTCAGCCTGCCGGATGCCCCCACTGATGGTAAACATCATTATATTCTTCATTTAATTAATAGATAAAATCAGCTCATGTTTCCGTCTTTTTTTTTATTTATAGAAACTCACCCGCTTATATCCAGTAAAGCCAGCAAGGACAAGCAACAGCCTATTGGTGGCAAAAAAGCTGCAGGCCGGGCAAAAAAATAATCGGGTACAATCTCTGTTTATAGTTTATTTAAGTAATAACATTAAAAAAAAAACTAAGCTTAAAATGCCCCTGGATTCCTCACTTGGCCAGCAAAAAGTAAGAGACTTGTTGACTTCTCCACAATCATATATTGAAAGGGTTTGTTAAGTTGATATTTTGGTGGTGATGACTTATTGCTTAGAGAAGCACCGGTGACGCCGGCTGCAGTTGTG